>QNUK01000389.1:435000-667417 GCA_013621035.1 Clarias magur | reverse complement strand
GAAGAGGAATCAAATAGAAAAAGTTTGATGTATGGATAAATCTGCCGCATTAGCATACACACTATGGAAGAGCTCTGAGACCTGTGTTAATCAGACAAAACAAAAAATGTTAAATAGGCATTCATAAATAAGCACTCATTCATTTATGGATGGCTGCAACAATCAACGATTTAATGCCAGCAGTCATTGCTGTAAGATCAAGTTACATCACTGAGGACCACAACCTTCTTGTACCCTACAAGCACACACGCTCACACACTACTGGTAATTTGGAAATGCCAATCAACCTACTGTACTCATGCTTTGGACTGTTTGGAGAAACCAGACATCCTGGAGGAAAGGCACCAAGCACCATTCACACAGACCCCAACCCTGGAGGTGTGAAATGACAGTCATAATCACTAAGTTAGACTGAGAATCTATTGTTTTTTAGTTATAGCGTAGTGTGATTATAAACAGGTGAGCTGCATGAGTCAAGTGAGTAGACATGCACATGACAGAATGGCTACGTTAAAATTACCTTTCACAGCAGAGAACAGAATATTTATGGAATTGTTAATATAATACTGTATCTGATTACAGTAAAGACACAGGGTAGTCCTTGCTGTAGTCATACTGTTGTTTTAGCTTTTTATTTGAAGCATAAAATACTATTAAAAACCTTAAAACGTAGACAGATCCGTGGCGGAAACGTATGTGTGCTCCTGTGGAAGCCTTGCTGGTGTGTGTTATTGGGGACATTTTACCACCACCGGAATATGGGAATGACGTTGCATAAATATAGAACTCTCAAAATGAGCATTTTATTATTTATTTATTTATTTATTTATTGGTCAAAGAAACAACCAATAACAACCATGAAAAAACACACGATCATACATATCTTTGCTATTTCTTTGCCTATGTGAGCCGTTTTTTTAATTTTTTTATTTTGCTCAGTCATGTTTATATAGTTGGGGAAAAAAATCATCATATTCATCATATTGCCAATAGGTTGTGTGAAAAAAGGATATATCACTCTATACTGCACAATCCTGAACATTATATATGTTTATACTGTATATGTTTATTAAAAAAAAGAAAAACAGCAAAATAAAAACATATATATTTTAAAAGTTGAATTTTAAAAGCTGACAGAATTCCATGCGAAATAATTTTATTAAATAAAGTTGATTAATATAATAATTTCAGTTCAGTAATAATAAAAACTAACATAAGAGATCAACGTCTACAATTAAAAAGTAATGAAATATTAATAAATTATACCTGGCTAAAATAACAATGAAATCAATGAGAGCTTGGACACCACAGAGAAAAACAAAAAGATTATATATGATATAAGGTTAGGAGGCGCTTATATCGTGTTGTTCATTATTTGACATGGCGGTGCCAGGAAGCTCTGTCCTACGGTGCTCATGAACCTGACTTACCCCCTATCTCTCAAATTCAGTTATGCCATCATATAGTTATGCTATCTCTCTCTCTCTCTCTCTCTCTCTCTCTCTCTCTCTCCGGCTGCCTAAGACACTCTTCTACTAGTGAGGCACGTCTTACCCTCTGGACTCTGATTCATCCTGATTCTTTACTCCTGCTTTGAGCTTCTGCTTTTGTGATTCATCTTCTCCTCTTATGAATGGTCTCACACAGACGCTGTTAAGATTCACGCTCTTTATTCAGTAGATAATCTCTCCTCAATTCTGTAGTATTTGGTCTTCCAGAACGTGCTACTTGTAATCATGAAACCATCCCGTTGCTCTGATTCACATTCTGATCATACTGAACCTCCTTTTCAACACACTTCACCACTGTATGAGTTCCACCGTTAATCTAATTACTCTCAGGGTACAGTATGTCACGGCGGGAATCTTAATGTACATCCGGTTTTCAGAAAAGCTACTCTGTGACTGAGTCTATTGTTATACAAATAAGGCTGAAACGAATATAACGTTGTTGCAAAAAGTGGAGCAAAATATTAAATGATGGAAATTAAAACAGAAAAGTGAGCCAAACAAGAATCAAGAATTATTTTGGCAACTCGTTTTAAAAGAAAGTTAATAACCAGGTAGGTTTTCTTACAATATAGCAACATTGTAAAGGTATCAGTGAATGACTATAGATATTATTAGATATTATATAGATATTACCAGAACATCAAATGTGCTGCTTTAGTAGATACTTATGTCTTTCATAAAGAAATTTCAGAAATCCTGTATATTGTGTCCACATCACAGTTTCAATACTTTTAATGAGGATGCTGATTAACAGTACGTGAAGTGGTGGCCAATCCCTAATCACAGCATAGGATTGAAGACAACTTTTCCAACTTTTTCTTCTGCATCTCCTTCCCTGCCTATAGTGTTGTCCACATCTCTTTGAAAACTGCCCAAGCATGTTCATACTGTAAGACTGCATGAACCAGCCTCTTCTGGAGACAGAAGAGAACAGAAGTTGAGACAGTTGAAGGTGAAATCTTTGGATAGAGCTCTAACACTGCTACACCAATTAGTCGGCTTCAGATCAGGGCCCAAAGGCAAAAAGCTCCAAAACTTTCAGGCCTTCCAGCTCCTCTCTTGTGTGTTCTCTCTGTCTTGCTCTCTCTTTCTCTCTCTCATGCCCTCATACAGTGCTGTTCCTGGTGGTACATTTGTATTGAGCGTGACCTTAAGCCCATGCTTCTGACAGGAATAGGAGATGACTGATTGATTTCCAAAGCACACAGACGGACACACACTCTCATTTCTCCCTGTTTATTTTGACTCACCTTCTTCTTCGACCCTCCTGCTGTGTTCAACGTCGTTTTCACCTGGGCTTTTCATGTCCGGCGTGCACATCACTACATTCGCTTTCATCTTTGCTGCATGATCCAGCGGCTGTATTGATCGACAGCCATGGCTCAGACTGCTGGAATGTGCTCTCTCTAGTTGAATGCTGATATTCTTCTCAGACCTATCCTGCATTTTTGGACAGTTTTTTAACAGCTTCTCTGAGTCAACATTTCGTTCCAATAATTAGCTATTTTCCCCTACTGCTATTTCCTTTAACTGTGCAAGCCACTGTGAAAACCAATTCATGTACCAACTATTGAAGAAAAATCTTTAAACACATTATAATGAGTTTCGTACTGCTCTTGTTATGAATTTACCACAAGTGACAATTGTGACAACACCGAAAAAGCCATCTGCATCTTCAGCCTCTCTTCAAACACATCCACAGATACTAACATCATAATGAACAGCTCATGAGATATTGAAAATCGTCCTCTTTCATTACTTCCTGTTGCTTCGCCCTAACCTCTGCTTCGCTTCAGTCTCATGGCCTTGTTCACAGACTTCACCAGCTTATCATTGCCTCCCTGCCCAAATACAATCTCTAGCTCAATTTACAAAGCAGAAAGCATGGTTACTCTACTGTACATCTTCACCTTCCTTTTCCTGCAGAGTGTAATAGACACTTCGGGCAGCTAATTGCATGGACTTTGCTGGACTCTGCTGGGATTATGGCTGAGGGAATGAGATCCTGACGGTGGATTCAGTCAGCATGATTGCACTGCAGTGGAGATGTGCAGAGATGGGCATGCAGGGGGATTTTGGTTGATTTCTGCTGGGTCTGATACTGCAGCGCTGAAGCAGATGTTATTAGCACTTTGTCTGAGCAACTGCTTAGTCAAGTGTGTAGTCTTGGCAAAATGGAACTAATGCTTTTGAAATAATGCTTTTGTAGAGATCACTTTTCATTGTCTAATATTACAATACACTTCTTTTGTTCTCTTGTCTTTTTTAATTTTCTTCTTTTGTTCATTACATGCGTAATCTTATTAAAGCATTGTATAGCATTTCTGTGATGTAGCTAATTCACAGTTACAAGCATAACCGGTCAATTGATTTCAAACACTTTCAAATCTCCAGCTTTGTGAGAAGGCACTGTATCCAACATGAAACAGCAGTGTGTAAGGTGGTCGATGTTCCCCTGAAATGAAAGCTTGCTCTGATCCTAAGTGATATCCCACAGGAATCACGATGAGCTTGCACAGACTGGCTGCCAGTCCCAGGATGAGGAAAGAGCCTAGATCGCTTTGCACAACCCCTTATTACCTTGATTACATTTTCTGCAGGCGACCAGGAGAATGTGGAGATGTTTTCACATGCTTTATGTTGTTTGTTAAACATAGGCCGAGTCATTAAGCTGGGCTATTTGCATTTTGCAGCAATTGGAGCAAATATTCTGCCTGGTTCAAAGCCGTAATGATCCAGAAGCAGCTTGCGGCAGGAGTTGTTTTATGTGTGTATGTATATGAACTAGGTCCCCGTGTGCATTGCTTTACTTTCTGTGTATGCCATAAAAGCATGCCATTTCGTGTGGGTCTCGGCGGATTATTTACAGTAGAACAGAAAATAGGGAAATCTTGCAGCTGACATCGCTGAACACACAACTGCTGCTTTGTTCAGCATTCGTGTTGGGAAGTGTAGGGTAGTTTTCATCTAGATTTCTGTATTAATCTGCAGTGAAGTGCTATACTGCAAAGATGCTGTGGAAGCAGAATCACTAAAGCGTTGCTCACGGCAGCTAGTGCAGCTCCATAAAGGTAGAACTATACAGGCTGGCTGACCTTGTACTCATGCAAGCTTTACGTCCTGCCTCAATGGATCTGACTGTAAAGGAGGCGGAACGTAATTGCTTACTTGTAAAGCCCCATTTTTTATTCAGCCTATTCATGCAGTTACCATGTGTGTGATTAGTCTGTGAAAAGGCTACCACACAAATAATTAAAAAAAATAAAATAAATGAAAAAAAAAAAACTCACTCACTCACTCACTCACTCATTCACTTACAGATTCAGTCCTTGAAACACAGTGCTTAGAACCAAACTGAAGCACTCGGAAAGGAAAATAGCCCTCATTTTCCATAGTTCTCCTGGCATGCTGTCAGTGCAAATTGATGGGCTATGTATTTTTATTTTAGAGAATAACATGGTTCAATCTGAATCAGATTTTATTATTTTTTCTCTCTATTACTATAATGTCTATACTACTAAATAAACATTTTATCCTAGTTTTGCTCTTCCTTTGTGCTACTGTGTGGAGATAAAGGTAGCTCTCAGCCCTCAGATTGGCTGCAGTGGAGATTCGGTGCTCAGTATCCCTTCTGCTGAATTGTCACAGTTAACACAGTTATCAGGACAAATACACGACAGGCAAATGCCAAACTGAGCAACTGTCACTTCTCTAAACCAGCGACTGCGTATATGGTGGACAACATAGCTGCAGCGACTCCAACTGTGTCATTGTGGTGACTAATGATATACCCTGCCAAGCCGGTCCACCCTGAGGTCATAGACAGCATTTGTTAGCGAAAATCATCCATATGCTTAATTATGTTGCTAACAGCAAGGTTACTTGTTCAGAATCATTTGTAAAACTTGTAACAATTTGTGAAATTACTCTTATCTTGCTACTAATTCATTTATGTATGTTAGCTAATGATAAACAGCTAGCTTGCTAATAGCGCCAGAAAAGACAAGCTTAGAGGTAAACATAGAAACATGGATGACTAGTATTAGGTTCAGGGATTGTAATATGTATGTATAAATATATGATTTTTGTTTCTCTTTTTCTCTCTCCCATTTTAGCTTGCTAGTTTTCTGTTAGCACGGTTCCATTTAATATTTTGAATAATGAGTACACTGGTACCTCGGCATACAAATTGAATCCGTTCCCAGAGGTGAGTTCTTAAAGCTAAATTTCATTTTGCAAAATGCATTTTCTCATAGTAAATAATGTAATTATTCTATGTATTCTAATTATTCTTCTATGTAACCTACACACTATGTAGGTATTCACTGTCAGTGACAGTAACATAATAGAACAATAATACTTACCTGTATTAATTATATGACAATTGTAGTATCATATACTACACATACTATCATATCCAAATAAATTATGTTGTTGTGCAATATTGTATTAACGTAGTGCGCAATATGGTACTTACTGTTTGAGGACACTTTATATTTTATCAATATGTTGTTTTTTGTACTTTACTTTACTTTGCTTGATAGCAAGGGTGAGCAACTATAACCGGGAATAAGCAATTTTCCCTTGGGGATTAATAAAGTTCTTTGAATCTTTGAATCTTTAATTGCAGATAATCCATTATAAAGAATAAATAATAATAAATATGTGTAGTAATAATAAATAATAAGTAATAAAGTAATAAATAAGTAATAAATAATAATTGATATTAAATTCTAGCCACCTAAAAATATTACCAATTTCCAACACTATAATTCTATTTGCCAATAAAAACAATTAAAATATTTAGAAAAGGCACATAAATTAAGTAAAATATTAAATGAATAGACATTAAACCTTAATTTATTATTTTTCTTGGTACCGGCTGCTTTAAGAACTAAACAGATAGTGGCTCCCTTTTATTCTTGCTACCATCCTTGCCAACATTTTGGGACCTATGGTGCCTTCACTAAGCTGTGCATAAAAGGCAAAAAATAAATAAAATAAAATAAAATAAACTTATTTTCTTTTGGCCTTACCCTGATGTTTTGAACTCCCAGATGTACACACAACTTCGCCACTGTTGAAGCTTGGATTGGTTTGTTCGTTCAGATGCTGAAAATGCTTCGTATGCCGAAGCAAATGCCTTGCAAAGGCCAAAACCCATGAGCCAGGGTATTTGTATGCTGAGTTAACACTGTATTTTATTGACATTATAGCTAGCTTGCTTAACATCTTACCTAAGCTGCCCTCAAGGATCCTTTGTAAGTATTAGCAGACTATTATGAAACCAGGATTTGGCCCAAGTGAAAACTGCAATGCATAATAAATGTGCAGTCTGTGCAGTAAAGATGGGAGATTTATAGCCATCCATACTGTTAATGAACCCACATCATCTTACACGCTGTGCCAAATAAGTGACAAAATGACAACAAAAGTAAATGGGTACTATTAATCAATCATTTTACATTCAGGGTTCATAGAGCATCCCCACCAACCCCCCTACAACCCCTCTCCGCCCGCAAGCATTTTCAAAATGGATAACTCATTCATTATGTGCCATATGGCTTTGTCAAAATGCTGCTAGATCATCTCCTAAGGTTACACTGGCTGTCAGTTTTAATTTGCTTGTTTTTAATAATGTTACAAGTATTATAATGCATTTTAGGCTGTATGAAAACAACTGATGAAACTTAAAATGCTCTTGGATTCGTTCTTGCATAAGTACACAATAATAAAAATATACAGTACATTTCTTTACCTAGTTTAAGTTGAAATGGAAACTGGGCACAGTGATGCAATGTTAGCAATCAGAAAATCATTCTGCTCACCAAAGGCAGCATCCACTTGCCAAAATGATGTCCAAAGCTAAATATCTAATCTAATGGAGAGAGTGTATCTGACGCTAGAGTTGAAGAGGGGATAGCATATATAGTAAGAAAAACTAATTAACTGCAAAATTATAAAATGTTTTATTTCTTTATTCATTTCTTTCTTTCTTTATTGTTGCATGTTTGGTCTATGATTGAGCATTTTCCCAGCATATGCTTAAAATCAAACCTTGGAACTCAAACCTTTTTAAAAACACAAACCCTGTAGAATTACCATTTTTGTTTCAATATTGTAACATCTCTATGAGGATCTATTAAATACCGCAGAACATGACTACACCAACGCTCAAATACGTCAGCTGTCAAACATTAAAAAGCTCACCAAACTGTCAGATGATGTAGAAACTGCATGTTTGATGCTCAGTGTTTAAAGCTACCATATAATAGAAGTGTCTGTTCATCTACAACATGGAATCCTCAATGCCAATCAACTCAGCTCATCTATCAATTGGGTAATATCATCCCAAAATATTCTGTTCAAAATTCAAAAGCACCACTTTTAAAATTTAAGAGAGAGTTGTAGAGAAGTTTGTACACAATGTTATAACCCATTTTGGATCAAGCCCAGCAGAGTGTAATCAAAACACAAGCTTCAAGAAGAAATTAGGCATGAGGAACATTTGCTTTTTGTACAAAGCGTCTAAAATGATCAGTATTACATATTTGCTTACTTTTAAAAAGGAATCTAGCAAAAAATATATATTTCAAAATGGTAGGCTGGTACAGTACCACTTACTACTTACCGGTTAGCACTGTCACTTTGCACCTCCAGAGTTGGTAGTATGAATCTCTCTCTGGTCCTTTATACATGGTTTCTGAATGTTCTCCTTGTGCTCAGCGGGTTTCCTCCAGGTACTGTGGTTTCTTCCAACAGTCCACACACATGCAGTGTTGATGGGCAGTTCCAAATTGTTCATAGTATGTTATTGGGTGTGTGAATGTGTGTGCTCTGCAATGGATTGGCATACAAGCCATGGTGTTACCTGTCTAACATGGCATACCATCCAGACCTACAAGGATAAGCAGTACAGATGTGAATAAATAAATCTATCCAAACAAAAAAATCTTATTTCTAATTTTGATTTTTTTAAAAATCTAATTTGGTATCAAATTATAATTTAAGTCAGGTCGCCTAGATCAAGTTAATAAACCAAATAAACCAACTACCCTACCTTGCCATAACCCCCCAAAAAGATTTTGTGTTTTGAAGTAATGGAACATACACACGTGGACAAAATTGTTGGTACCCTTCGGTCAATGAAAGAAAAACCTCACAATGGTCACAGAAATAACTTTAATCTGACAAAAGTAATAATAAATAAGAATTCTATGAATGTTAACCAATGAAAGTCAGACATTGCTTTTCAACCATGCTTCAACAAAATTATTTTAAAAAATGAACTCATGGAACAGGCCTGGACAAAAATGATGGTACCCCTAACTTAATGGTTTGTTGCACAACCTTTTGAGGCAATCACTGCAATCAAACGATTCCTGTAACTGTCAATGAGACTTCTGCACCTCTCTGCAGGTATTTTGGCCCACTCCTCATGAGCAAGCTGCTCCAGTTGTTTCCGGTTTGAAGGGTGCCTTTTCCAGACAGCATGTTTCAGCTCCTTCCAAAGATGCTCAATAGGACTGAGGTCAGGGCTCATAGAAGGCCACTTTAGAATAGTCCAATGTTTTCCTCTTAGCCATTCTTGGGTGTTTTTAGCTGTGTGTTTTGGGTCATTGTCCTGTTGCAAGACCCATGACCTGCGACTGAGACCCAGCTTTCTGACACTGGCCAGCACATTTTTCTCTAGAATCCCTCGATTCTCTTGAGATTTCATTGTACCCTGCACAGATTCAAGACACCCTGTGCCAGATGCAGCAAAGCAGCCCCAGAACATAACAGAGCCTCCTCCATGTTTCACAGTAGGGACAGTGTTCTTTTCTTCATATGCTTCATTTTTCCGTCTGTGAACATAGAGCTGATATGCCTTGGCAAAAAGTTCCATTTTTGTCTCATCTGTCCATAGGACATTCTCCCAGAAGCTTTGTGGCTTGACAACATGTAGTTTGGCATATTCCAGTCTGGCTTTTTTATGATTTGTTTTCAACAATGGTGTCCTCCTTGGTCGTCTCCCATGTAGTCCACTTTGGCTCAAACAATGACGGATGGTGCGATCTGACACTGATGTTCCTTGAGCATGAAGTTCACCTTGGATCTCTTTAGAAGTCTTTCTGGGCTCTTTTGTTACCATTCGGATTATCCGTCTCTTTGATTTGTCATGAATTTTCCTCGTGCGGCCACGTCCAGGGAGGTTGGCTACAGTCCCATGGATCTTATATTTCTGAATAATATGTGCAACTGTAGTCACAGGAACATCTAGCTGCTTGGAAATGGTCTTATAGCCTTTACCTTTAACATGCTTGTCTATAATTTTTTTTCGAATCTCCTGAGACAACTCTTTCCTTTGCTTCCTCTGGTCCATGTTGAGTGTGGTACATACCATGTCACCAAACAACACAGTGACTACCTGGAGCCCTATATATAGGCCCACTGACTGATTACTAGATTGTAGACACCTGTGATGCTAATTAGTGGACACACCTTGAATTAACATGTCCCTTTGGTCACATTATTTTCAGTATTTTCTAGGGGTACCATCATTTTTGTCCAGGTCTGTTCCATGAGTTTATTTATTTTTTTATAATTCTGTTGAAGCATGGTTGAAAAGCAATGCCTGACTTTCATTGGTTAACATTCATAGATTTTTTTAAAATTATTACTTTTGTCAGATTAAAGTTATTTATATTACCATTGTGAGTTTTTCCTTTCATTGACCAAAGGGTACCAACAATTTTGTCCACGTGTGTAAATGTGAAAATAAATTAATAGAACTTGTAAACGGAAATTTGGTACTCCTGTACACCATACTGTATATACAGTCATCAGTTAAACCGACCCCAAAGAAGGGAAGGGGGTTGGATCAGTTCTTTGGCCTAGTCATCATATACTAACCCGTGCTTCAAAGTCAGTGTGAAATCGTGTTTTTTTTTTCATTAAAAAAAAAAAAAATCATTTTGTTAAAAAAAATAAAAATGTAATTGCCTGAACTCATATACTGCGATATGTTTGACTTTATCCCTTCTAATCCATTTATGCCTTAACTCCCATGTAGTCATGTGAAAGTAATGAAGCTTACAGAGTCAACTTCCAAAGTCTTCTAAAGCTTACAGCTTACAAAGTCATTGACTCCAATACACTATATACCCTGAGACACATCTCCAAATGAACCATACTTACCCACTGCAAAGAGAAACAAGCTTTTAAACAAGCATTTCAGTGTTTTAACCTTCCTATCCTCAGGGCAAGGCTGTAATTAGACAACTCTGTTTATGCTTGTCACATTATAGAACAACTGTGAACTAGTGTTATCTGCATCACTCTTAACATGATAGGACTCACAGGCTATAACCTATAAAGGCTGCTAATTAGTCCACTAGGTATCTGTGTCCCTCATGGGTTTAATTTGATTTATAACAGATTGATTTGCTCGTCACACACCGTCACCCTCCTAAATGAAACTGGTAGTAGATGGAATGGTGATCAGCGGGCCTTGCTGCCAAACGGCAGGGGATGATTATGGCGAGAAGGAGGTGCAGCTTCAGAGGGGCGGCTATTCTGTCTACAATGTAATGAGTTTGATCCATCATAGAAAGAGATAAATGAGGACATGTTTGTGTGGGAAAGAGAAAAAGAGAGAGAAAAAAGACAGTGAGAGGAGGGTAAAGGGTGAGTTAGTGCCTGTGTTTGGCTGAATAAACCCCTTGCTGTGTTTATACCAGAGGAATAATGAACAGTATGTTTCTAGAACTTCTCTATGTGGTGAGTAATGACTCCTGCTGCCTGGATGAGAATTTTCTCTTCTCAGACCCTAGTCCCTCGACTTTTCTATTTCTTTCAGGATTTTCTTCTTTCATTCCCCATCCCTCTCCACCTTTGCCCACTTTCTCACTCCGCAGCAGGGAGCATGATGAAAGGAGAGTAGCTGGTTGTATCGAGGTGTGCGTGTGTGTGTGTGTGTGTGTGTGTGAGCGTGTGTCTGTGGTTTTGGTTTTCATTTCAGAACTATCATTCCATCTGGACCTAGGTGCACACGGCTCACCAGGACACACAGATGGTAAACAGGATTGGGTCCATCATTTGTTCGTTTTATTTATTTTTACTATCCGCTGTAACAATATTACGCAGCACAAATTCTCTGGAAGAAAGATGACACTCACCACATCTGCTATGGTGTCAGGAATAAGTAACTTTCACGAATTTGAACAGATGCTTACCAATCACTGTCGGCAGTATCGATCCACCTGTTTCAGACCCACTAATGGAAGCTTATAATTTTGCACAAGCAAATGTCAAAAAGAAGGAAAAGGCAGATGGCTTTAAAGTGTTACAGATTTTTTTTTTTCATCTTAAATGTGTATCATGTGACATGTACAAGACATTTTTCTGTATATTAGAAAAGCTTATTCCATTCATCAATCTAGGCATCTAGGAACCTCTCAGTCCAACTAGAGACCATGGAGGCCAGTGCTGATTACTACTGTATTTTTTCCCATTTTTTATGACTGTGGTAGGACCTCCGGTCAACATTCACACACGCATTCACACACTCTTGGCAATTTGGGAATGCCAGTTGACCTAATCTGCAGGTATTTGGACTGTGGGAGGGATCCGGAGTACCCGGAGGAAACGCACCAAGCACAGGGAGAACATGCAAACTCCATGCACACAGACCCTGAGGAGGGAATTAAACTCGGTCCTTGGAGGTACATACAGTAGCGACATTGCTAAGCACTAAGCCACTAACTCCCGTGCTGTCTCTAACAGGTCATTGCTCTTATCATGCCCAATAAAAGTATTATGTATTAGCTGGACAGTGCCAGGAAATATGCTTGTACATGGTTAACATACCATTCTTTCATACGAGGGTCAAAATATACTTACGGCACAGCTAATATTTGGAAGATGCTGTAGCAGATGCTTTTGGTGGCCATCAACATCAACTTTTGGCAGAATTCTGGTTGGATATTTGTCCACAGTTTTTGGCAGAATGAATTGTTTTTAATTAAATTTGTTGGTTTCCTGGAACAGACCAAATATTTGAGCATGATTTATACATTTTTGGAAGGATGTATGTCTAAAAGTCTAAAAGTTAGCCTGCTTTAATTATTCCACAATCAGCTTTAATGTGTGTTCGATTTATGATGATGAATCCTGAGGTAGTCCGCATTGTAC
Organism: Clarias magur; assembly: GCA_013621035.1. Classification (NCBI taxonomy): domain Eukaryota; kingdom Metazoa; phylum Chordata; class Actinopteri; order Siluriformes; family Clariidae; genus Clarias; species Clarias magur. Next base: position 654,731 of record QNUK01000389.1, on the reverse strand, counting down.
TTTGTGCAGTCCTAAAGTATGATGCTACCACCACCGTGCTTAACACATGTAGCATCCCGCTATTGATTTTGGAGCTGGGGATTCTTTTCAAACGGAAACCTGGCAATGTGTGTCATGTAACAATTTTGACCCTGTGTTGATTTCAGAAGCTCCAAAAGCCTGTGGTTTTCTTCTATTAAAAGTCTAGGTTGTAAATCAAACTTCCACTTATAACACAAAACAAAAACCAGTTACAACTTATAAGTGAAATCCCAGGATTTGCTGTGATGTTATCACATGTAAACGTCTGTCCACAACTGTACAAGGTGGCAGATATCATGTAACACAAGTATTATTTGATTCTTTAGAATAAAGAATCTTTTATTCTTTTATTCTATTTATTCTTGTGATTCATTGGACCAAAATACAGCTCTAGTTTCATATACTGTACAAAGAGTTTTAATACTGTGTATGTTGGTACAAGGCTTAAATGGTTCTACCAAAATGCATTGCATGCAGAGATAAAGGACTACATCATTTCAAAATCAGCATGTCATATAATCCCTGTACAGCCTGTGACTGATGCTGTGTTTCTAAAGCATTAGTTGTGCACTCTGCTGTACACTGTGACCTCCAAGAGCATTTTCATTGCTACAAATTACCGTCCCATTAACTGCAAAAAGCCCTTCAAAGAGAAAAGAGGGAAACATTCATCTATGAGTGAACACAGTCTCTCATATACTTGTCTTTATGACTAATACAGGAAAATTATGTTTTACTCTAATTGATTGTTATGCTACATGTATGCCTAACCCAAATGCTAACTTTAGCCTTAACACATAAAAGGGAGTCACTTTGCGGTTTAGTTTTTTTAAAAGTTCAATCTAAAATTTTTAAAATGCTTTTTTGCATCATATGTTCCTACGTTCCTGCTTATATGGAAGTCACACAGTCATATTTCTGACCATAAAAGAACTCCTTTCTCTAAAATTGCATTACTATGTGTGTGGGTTTAGCTGCTGCACGGTGCTCAGTGGATTCCACACACTAAATTCATTTCCAGCCGTATGACAAATGACCCTGTCAGCCTGGTGACTGCCGTCCACACACAAGGTGCCCTTGAGGAGGAATATCTCCAAACAAATCATTAACCCCCAGACCCTGGCTTATTACACAACCGCACACGCTCACTAAAGTGTTGCGTCAGATTTACTCAGAAATCCTGTTGAAAAAAATTCTGTGAGTATGAGTCAATGAAAGGACGAGTCAGCATTTCCTTGTTGAGAATCTTGACCCACTCCATCATGTGACCTGTGCTGACATCAGTGGAATCCAGGATACTCCAATGTTAAGTAAATTCTTTGGGCCTTGTTATACAGTACATGCATGCATGCACACACGTGATTGTTCCGTATATGCACTTATATAAAATCTGTGTGCACTTATTGAATTTCCCATGACATTTTAAAAGATACATTTTTTTTTTACAACAATTAAATGTGTTTATATTGAAATACGTTTGATGTGCTTAGCATTATGGGGGCTAATTTGTTGATTTTTGACGATGCTGTAGTTTTGCTATTCTTGTGAGAAGTGAGTAGTTGTGTGCAACTCTGCTGTTACAGAGATACTTTTCTAGCTTTAAATAGCAGTTGCAATGCTATTTAATAGGGAAAAAAACCTGATGAAAAAGAAAGAAAAAAATAATGTATTATTGTTAGCTTCTAGAGCAAAGAGCAAAAGATTTATTTTCATATTTCTTCATTTTCAGCAATTTTTTGTGATATGAATAATAAATCCAATGTAGAACTAATGGAGACAGCTGTAATGAGTGATTAGTAGAAGCAGGAGGCAAGTGTGTGAAATCACAACGCCGCTTGTTAGGCTAATCCAGTAATCTTTATGAGAAACCCAAGCCGAAGAACAGGCAGGCCAGAAAAAACAAGAGTAATACATGATCAAAAACAAAACAACAACAACAACAACAACAACAATAATAATAATAATAATAATAATAATAATAATAAAACTAAGAATAAGAATAAGAATAAGAATAACTAACAAATGCATGATACATATTACTTTTGCATAATATGTATACGACAACTTGTACCTTGTTGGGGTTCAGTTACCGCCTTGGGTCTGTGTACTGCATGTTCTCCCTGTGCTTAGTGGGTTTCCTCATGGTGCGCCCGTTTCCTCCCACAGTCCAAAGACATGCAGATTAGGCTAACTGGCATTCTCAAATTGCCCGTATTGTCGAAATTGAGCGTGTGTATTTGTGTGTCCCCTGTAATGGATTGGATCCCCCGTCCAGGGTCTCCTGGGATAGGCTGTCTTTGGGAACTGTCATTCATAAACGCCACATTACAGGAACTCGGCTAGGAGTTATTGCCAAGTCTCCCATACAGTCCTGACCTCAGTCCAAGGCCAGTATCTCAGACCTGAAGCAGGCATCAGATCATGGCTGTGATGTACTGAAAAAAAGTTCTATGTTGATGGTATCCAAGCACGGGTGAAACGCTAGTCCATTATTGTAGCAGAGGATTATATAGAGAAATACAGAGAGTTTTTAATCTCATTACTGTGTTCTGTTGTTCTGCACCACCAAAAGTCCTGGTTTGATTATGATTATGGGAAATAAAATGTTTTTGCATTAGCAGCTTTGAGACACTTGGCATGTTCACTTCTTTGTATAAAAAGTCAACTTGAATTTTATCAGTCCCACTGAAGCAGGTTGTTGGACAACACTCTAATGGATTTGATCGAACACAATCACAAACGTTTGTAGTCCATGCCAGCTCAAGTGCAAACTCTCAATAAAGAAAAAGGAAGATGTTAAAAAGTAGTAAGAATCCAGAAATTATTGCAAAGACTCCCCCTTTAAGTACTAAATATTACATTTTATTTTAAACTGGTATAAATTTAAACTTGAAGCTAATGTATTTTGCAAGAATTACTGCAACATTTCCATATGGAATATACTGTATAGTTTAAATAGCTTTTATTAGGTTTGCAGCATTTAGCAGATGCTCTTATACAGAGTCATTTATAGAAGTGCTTTAGCGTCTTTATGCACATCCTCATGGTAGTTCACTGGGTCAGAGAGTAAGAGGACCATTGAAAAGAAAATGTGAATATGAGTTTTTTAATTTATTGCCATTAATTAAAAATCTATCTAAAAACAAAGAAAGTAAACAAATAGAACCCTGTTCTTTTTATCATTTCGTGCTTTCAGCTGCTTGTGCACTTGAACTTTTATGCAGTTTTGTAGGCGTCACTAGATGTCAATGAACATGCACCGAGAATGCAATTTGCAGGGGAGCAACATAAGCTTGTGTGTGCCAAAGAAAATCTACCTTTCTATAGACCCCCAGAATCAGGTCACATTTTTTTCCCTATTTGGTTGCTTGTTTTCTTAATTACATGCACAATTCAGTAAGACAAGCCAACTAACTAGCAGGATGTACTGTAAGTAAGACCTTTTTTAATATAGTAAAGTTTGATCATAATGAAGAACAGTCCAAACAGAGGCAAGAGAACTAGTGCACTGGCTAGACCATGGGCAAAATGCTACATCAGAACAGCACAGAACAGAAGAACAGGGAATGCAACACAAACTAAACTGTACATACACAGGGCATCATTAACGAGCATAAAATGCAAAGGAACACTAAACAGGTAGTAACCTGAAGGGTCAACCAGGGATTCAATTCAATGTTTTTAAATTAATAAAAATTGTATGGACAAAAATTATAAATGATAACTATCAGTTTGTTGCTGATGAGCATGGGGGTGAGGGTGGCATGAAAAAAAACAGAGATGATAATATGAAAAAACCTTAAGAGAAACCCGACTCAAAACGGGAACTCATGCTCATTTGTGTGATATATGCTTGTATGACCGTAAATCAGCCCCTGCTAAATCAGTGTGCAGTTCAATATAACTGGAAAGGTGGTTAAGTCAATATAAAGTCCACTTTCACTGATGGAGGCTCGAGTACAAAAATGTCCGTGGCAATTTCCGTGGCCATCACTTGTGAAAAACTGCCTGCTTCACCCGTGTGAAGACAATCTACATGGCTACCAAGTGTAGCCATCCTCAGTGACCTGACACATTCTCAATCAGACCATACAAGGCCATTCTCAGCAGCAGCTCAGTGCTTCCATTGAACAAGAACTCCAACAAGAAACAAGGTTTCAGAATATGTAAGACCTGAGAGAGAGAGAGAGAGAGAGAGAGAGAGAGAGAGAGAGAGAGAGAAAGAGAATATGAAATTAACATATATTTTGTGCAAGCTGGCACTTCGGCTGGACTAACTATGCCAGCATAACTAAAAGTGAGAGCCAGAAGACATGAGGGCTCCCTGGGATGTAAAGAAACATCTCGGGTTACTTGACTGTAACCCTGTTCCCTGATAAAGCGGGAACGAGATGCTGCGTGAAAACGCTATGGGAACATCTCTTTGTTGCCCGGTTGTGAAGCCTGTGCATGTCAAAACCGCCGAATACCTTCGGCTTATAACCTGTGCCAGGCATGACGTCACCGAATAAGGTGCACCTGCAGGTTATAAATAGGAGTGAACCGGAAACATCCTCAGGTCAATTTTGTCTGAAGGACGTCCAGGCACGCCAGCAGTGCGGCATCGGAACGCAGCATCTCGTTCCCGCTTTATCAGGGAACAGGGTTACAGCCAGGTAACCCGAGACGTTCCCTTTCAAAAGCTACACTCGATGCTGCGTGAAAACGCTATGGGAAGGAGAATATCAACGCCGCCACACAGCAAGTGTCTGGACCCCCAGGTTGTGTAGCGTGTGCGCACAAGCCAAGGAGGTCTCAGACCTAGCTCTGGGATGCTGACTCAAGGATCCGAGAACCCGGAGTAGCATTGACATCCAGACTATAAAATCTAACAAACGTGTGTGGAGAGGACCAGCCCGCCGCATCACACACCTGCTGCAGGGGGACGCTTCTTGCCAAGGCAATCAATGAGGCAATCCCCCTGGTTGAGTGAGCCCTGATTCCCAGAGGCGAAGTGTGACCACGCGCCTCATAGGCTAGGGCAATGGCATCTCTCACCCAGTGTGACAGAGTCTGTCTAGTGGCAGCCGCTCCCCGGTTGCAACCCCCATGGCAAATAAAGAGCTGCTCTGACTTACGCCACTGGCTAGTGCGGTGGACGTAGATCCGAAGAGCACGTACTGGACACAGTAAGTGAAGTCTTTCCTGCTCCGGAGCTGTGAAAGGCGGAGGGCAGAAGGCCTCGAGAACAACTGGGTGCATGGTCGAGAATGGAACCTTGGAAGATAGTTCGGGTGAGGATGCAGAATAGCTTTAGACGTAATAGCCATAAGAAAAATCATCTTAAGAGGCAGAAGCCTGACAGGCGCTGACTCTAGTGGTTCGAAAGGGGTGTCGGCCAGGCCTTCGAGTGCGATAGTTAAGTCCCACAAAGGGACCGTCACTCTAGTGGGCGGCTTCAACCGTTTAGCTCCACGAATAAAACGGGCAACTAAATGGTGCTTGTCCACAGAAACCCCATCGTTCAGAGCATGACAAGCCGAAATAGCAGCTACGTACGTTCTGAGCGTACTAGGGCATAAGCCCTAGGACAACCTTTCTTGCAGAAACTCCAGCACTGAAACAATCTGGCAGTGAACTGGGTCTACATGTCTTGCCATCCACCAATTTTCAAATCCACTCCATTTGAGGGCATAAGTTCTCCTAGTGGAGGGAGCCCTGCCACTTAAAATGGTTTCAATTACGCTGGCTGAAAGCCCAGCATGTCTTAGTTGGTCCGTTCAGGGGCCAAACGTGAAGGTTCCAGAGCTCGGGCCGGGGATGAAGTATTGTCCCCTGCGCCTGAGACAGAAGATCCCTCCTCACTGGAATCACGCAGGGTGAGCCGTCGAGGAGAGATATAATATCCGAGAACCACACTCTGGTCGGCCAATGGGGCGCTATCAATAAGAGGCGCAAGCCGTGTTGACGGACCCTCGCCAGGACTCCTGGGAGCAGAACTATAGGTGGAAACGCATAAAGGCGTAATCTGGGCCACGTGTGGGCCATTGTGTCCAGACCCAGGGGAGCTGGAGGAGTCAGAGAGTAGTAAAGGGGGCATTCTGCTGCCTCTTATGAGACAAAGAGGTCCACCTCTGCTACGTAAAATCTTTCCCAGATTAACTGACTACTTCGGGGTGGAGTTTCCATTCCCCATGTTTTACAGCTTGTCTGGATAGCAAGTCTGCTCCTACATTCATATGCCCTGGAATGTAAATCGCCCACAGTCCACCCTGGCGATTTATGTACGAGACTACCGCAGTGCTGTCCACCCGCACTAGGATATGGTAGCCTCTCAACTGCTGGAGGAAGTGTTTCAGGGCCAGAAACAGAGCCATCATGTCGAGGCAATTGATGTGCCACGCAAGAAGATGACCTCTCCAGCTCCCTTGTGCTGGACGGCCATCCAAGACCGCACCCCAGCCCGTGAGGGAAGCGTCTGTCGTTAGCATCTTGCGATGACAAGACGGACCTAGAGTGGGACCCAAAGTCAGAAACTGGGGTCTGAACCACATAGAAAGGGTACGAAGCCCCCGGCGCGTAACCCTTATTAGCCTCTAGGGGTTGGCCCTTGAATGAAACCCCTTGGCTCTTAGCCACAGCTTAAATGCTCTCATGTGCAGAAGGCCCAAAGGTATCACCGTGGACGCAGCCGCCATGAGGCCTAAAGATTTCTGAAAATTATGCACAGTGACCTTCTGGCCTAGCTTGATTTCCTTCAGAGTGTTGAGAATGGATTCGACATGAGCAGGAGACAACTGTGCCCGCATTGTGACCGAATCCCATGTGACACCCAAATATGTTGTCCTCTGAACAGGAAGGAGAACGCCTTTTGTGGCGTTGAGTCTCAATCCTAAAGAATGAAGATGGGCTAGGACGACATCCCGATGTCGAAGCGCTAGCTCCTAAGACTGGGCCAGAATCAGCCAGTCGTTTATGTAATTCAAAATACGGATTCCCTGGAGTCATAAAGGAGCCAGAGTTGCATCCATGCATTTTGTATATGTGCGGGGTGACAGAGCTAGGCCAAATGGAAGGACCCAATACTGGTAAGCTTTGCCCCCAAAGCGAACCTCAGGAACTTCCTGTGCTGTGGCAATATTTCTATAGAAATATGCGTCCTTGAGATCGATTGTCACAACCAATCCTCTAGTTGGATTTGAGAAACAATCATTTTGACAGTCAAACTTTTTAATCTGGATTTCTGAGATAGCGGTTCAAGCCGCGAAGATCCAAGATCGGACGCAACCCTCCCCCTCTCTTGGGCACCAAAAGGTACCGACTGCAGTAGCCCGACTCTCTGTCTGTGAGGGGAACATGTTCTATGGCCCCTTTGCCCAGCAGAGTCTGTAACTGCTGGGCCAGCAGATGTGCTCGATCCGTTTTCACGGAAGTGGAGACCACGCCGTTGAAACGCAGAGAACGATGTGCAAACTGAATCCTGTAGCCTGTGCCTACAGTCCTTTATACCCAAGGAGATACACCTGGCAGTAGTTTCCACGCTGCCAGCTTCTCCGAAAGGGGCACGAGCTTCGACACTTCGGCTAGATGGGGGGGGGGGTGTTAGGTGTTGGGAGATGAAGTGTGGCAGATGATGCCTGAACACCCAACTTATCATTGGAGACCGGCGCTCCCCGAACACCAGTGGTGGCGGGGATTGAGCACCGGCCTCCCTGGAGTGCCAGGGAGGAGGCCATGTTTTGTGATGAAAATCCAGGCGCCCCTCCCCGGGGGGAGACACCCCCATGGCCCCAGGCGCACGAACTCAGGGCTTCTTCTTTGAAGAGAGGAAGCTACTCAGATCCGGTCTTTTCGAAGCAGATTTTTGAGAAGAGCGGCGAGCCCCACCCCAGTCTTTATGGGGGGGTGTGCGGCTGGTCACGCTCTCCTTCTGCACCTCACGCCTGATAGGGGCCAGACCTGGCCGGGGCCGGGTGGCCGACGGTCCCGGTTCTTGAGCACGGCGGGGAAGGAGCCTCCCAAAGGCCTGTTCATATAGCTTTGCCTCTCTAAACCTAGTGGCGGCGGAAATTAACAGCGTCGCCAAAAGGCCGGAAGGCGAGATAGGGGCATCGAGGAAGACAACAGGATCCTTATCCTTGATGCCCGTGAGGTTCAGCCACTGATGCCTCTTCGTGGATACCATGGCAGCCATGGAACGGCCCACAGCACGGGCCGTCCGCTTGGTTGCACGCCCTGTCATCAATAGCCCCGCCGCTGCTCAGGTCCTTCAGCAGGTCAGTCTGGTAAACCTGCAAAACCGCCATGGTGTGCAGTGAAGCACCAGCCTGTCCTGCTGCCTGAAAAGCTTTACCCACAAAAGCAGGTGAGGGGAGAGTAGGCTTTTTCAGGGAGGATGATGTCCCAGGAGAGAGATAGCCCGCACGCGTCTCTTCTATCTGGGCATCATCATATAACCGCGTGCCTTTGCATCAATAATATAATTCGAATAAGTCGAAGGAACAAAAACACGCGATGAATACAGCTTGCTCCATGAAAGAGTTAATTCATCATGGACGTCACCAAAGAAGGGGAGAGAGAGACGTTGAGGCTCCTCCCCCCGGCCACCCGACAGACACCTGTCGTTCAATCTCGAACGCTTGGGGGAATCTCGCTGCTGCGGCCAGTCGATAAGCAATCGCTCGACCGCACGCGTTATAGCCTCTAATAATTCCTCAAAAGCTCTGTCAGCACTGGAGGAGCGTTGTGAGGAGGCTACTTCCATGGAAGCGAGAGAGGAAGAATCTTCCGATCCTTTACAAGAAGCGCCGGATCACGCTTGCGAAGCGGAAGCTAAAACTTCCTGATCCGGAGAGAGCGAGAGAGAAATCGGAAATTCCATCTCGTGCGCGTCTGCCAGATCAACACGCGAGCCTCAGGAATGCGCCGCGGCTCGCGGTTTCTCTTTAAAGAAAGCGAGCCGCGCGCCTTAATAAGGAGAAGATAGCAGCTCGACAAACTCGCCATATCGGTGAGTTAATGCTGTTATTTTTATTTCGCTTTCGCTACGGCTTGTACATGCACACGCAAACACAAAGCGGTCCTGAAGACAAAAAGATCTGAGGATGTTTCCGGTTCACTCCTATTTATAACCTGCAGGTGCACCTTATTCGGTGACGTCATGCCTGGCACAGGTTATAAGCCGAAGGTATTCGGCGGGTTTGACATGCACAGGCTTCACAACCGGGCAACAAAGAGATGTTCCCATAGCGTTTTCACGCAGCATTGAGTGTAGCTTTTGAAAGGGAACATGTCACTTCACCATCAAAAAACTTGAGTGATCAATGTGAGTGAGGAAAGACAGCATCCAAACATACGAGTTTACCATAATACTTTATACCCATGAGTGCCCCAGCTCTGCACCTCTACCTAAAAACAAATCTATTCACAAAAGCCCTGACTAAATAAATAATATTTCATCCTAAACTTAAACACTGAAATCAGAAGGCTAATCCATAACTTTTGGGCTTTGTAAGAAGCGCTCTGCCTTAGAGTCTATTAAACGAGGTACCATCAAACAGCCTGTAGCCTTTGATCAAAGTCATCATGGTGGATCATAAAACACCAGCAGCTCACTCGGGTCATGTGGTGCAATACCATTTAGTACTTTATAGGTCAATAGTAGTGCCTTAAAATTCACTGGGAGCCAACGAAGTGTGAATAAGATCAGGTCTAGTTAGGACTCTGCCTGCAGCATGCTGGACTAACCCTGCATGAACTAGCTTCTCTGCATCATGTAGTGATATCATAATTCTCATCCTGGCAATAGTTTAGAGGGGAAAAAGGCTATCCAAGGAGGATTAGCTACATGAGCTTTAAATTAAAGACTGAAATCAATAATCACACCAAGACCATCCAGAAGGGCTCTCCAGATTTACTGTGTGATCATATAGTTTACTTCAAGCTGATTACGGTTGTAGAAGCAGTACTTCTGTCTTGTCAGAGGCCACTCAGGCCCCTATATAATATAATATAATATAATATAATATAATATAATATAATATAATATAATATAATATATAATATGAATAATTAATAAACTTATTAATATAAATATTAAACAAATGTTGTGTTGGTTTAATGTAATGGACAGGCTTATAAGATTTTTACAATTTCTGCATTGTGGCGAATCAGTTCATGATCACCTGAGAAGATTTAAGGAAAGAAGTGATGTAAGGTATACTAATTCATGTAACATTGTGAAACTGTTACCATTTACAGGTATGCGAAAGTCTGAATGTGTGTGTGTGTGTGTGTGTGTGTGTGTACACGCACTGTGTGAGAGTGTGCTGGTAATGAACTTATCTGTTTTTATTCGATGTCTGAAAGCCTAAACCAACTCTAATGGAGTTAATTGACTTCATTATGATAGCTACTCCACTCTGAACTGTGTAGGTGACAAGTGGCCTTAATGTTTTAGAAACCTAACAACAACAAACACGACAAAGATGAAGTTACGAGCGTTTCAGAGTGCATGTGACAGAGTGGAGTGGTATGCTTTGTGATAAGTGATGCATGGCAATGTGTGCTGTCCTCTTAGTGCAGTGTGTATTTTATTCCCTTGACAGACTCTCGTTTGCTCCATCTGCTAATACAGCTCTCATAATGAAGACGATATGTTACCAGGAGTAGTGCGAATATAATTATCCCCTTGCACCTTTCTCCCCTGTTAACACTCAGCTGATAAGGTAGCTTCCCCAGACTCTATGATAGTTTGGGCCTTGTGAGGACACTTGGGTGGTCCTTATACCCAAAACCTGCTGCTGAGATTTAGGTGTAGGCATAACAATAATTTTGGTCAAATATGGCATAAGATTTGCCGTAGGAATACTACTAGTGTATTTTATAGACATTTTAGACATACTACTGTAAATTATACAGACTCCCACAAAAACCACATTAAGGGGACGTAAAGAAAAATGTTACACAGGCTTATAAAGGGTGTGATTTTTAATTAAGCTCTTCATCACATACCACATCACAACCAAAGCACTCACTCACTTACCATCTATACTGCTATATTCAGGGTCATGGGAGGGCCTGGAGCCTATCCCAGCAGACTTAGGGCACAAGGCAGGGTACACCCTGGACAGGGTGCCAATGCATCGCAGGGCACACACATATACACACACTCAGTCCAATCTGGGAATGCCAGTTAACCTAACCTACATGTCTTTGGACTGTGGGAGGAAACCGGAGTACCTGGAGGAAACCCGCCAAGAACATGCAAACTCCATGCACACAGAGGGAATCGAACCCGGACCCCGGAGGTGCAAGGTGACAGTGCTAAAAACTACACCACCATGCTACCGCAATCAAAGCATAACTTCCTACATACACCCATAAACCTGTACACAAGCCTCATGAATACTAAAATAATCAAAAAGCTGGATTACCCAAGTCGAGGCTCAGCCTTTGCAATCAGGCTCTGCTGCTCCTTGTGAGGGGCTGTGTTCACCCTCTCCCTAACATACTTCGTGGACAAAATGGTGGCTCAAATGGTTAAGGCTCCTGATTACTATTTGGAAGGTTTGAGGTTCAAGCCCTGGCACTGCCACTGTGGAGCCCTTCAGTAAGATGTTTAACTTATTCGCTCCAGGGGCACTGTATCCCGGCTGACCCTGTGCTCTGAACCCAACTTCTTACCTGGAATATGTAAAAAAAATAAAATAAAAATGTCACTGTGCTGTAAGGTTCTGTACTTGTGTCAATTAACATAATTGAATTCCTAACTAGCATTGTAATGCATCTGATATGCAACGTTGTATCCAGGTGTCACATATTATTAATATTACACAAGAGCAATGCATGCATGTGGTGCTTTTTACTTGAGACAGTATTGATGTTTCTCATAAACTGAACCTGAACTCAACTGAAGTTAATTATGTGGTGAATGCTAAGTGCAATTATATTCCGATTTTAGAACACATCTAAGGGAAATGGTCCTGTCTCCAATACTCGTGTCTTGTTTCTCCTTACACAGTGCATTTAGATTATCCATTGTGACGACGGGCCTACAGCCAGCGCCTCTTACCATCTGCCAGCAACTTGCTTGACCAAAGAGATGAGATCACAATGTAAGTGATGTAATGTAACGAAAGGCTATTTAATAAATGGTTAACGTCAATCACATCCTATATTCCGTGCCTGGGATCCATACAGTATATTCCAATTCCCTAGCAACAGCTTTTGTAAACACCTGAACAAAATATGTATTGTATATTACCATTTCTATCTTCCAATGTCGACTTGCTGAATTCACAGTTTCCATATGAATGTGACATTTCTGATGTATGTAAATACTGAGATGTGCTAGCATGTTTATGGGCCATTCCTCTCAGCAGGTGGGATATATAGTACATACAATATGATATTAATTATTTAAAGTATGAGTAAAATATCTTGAAGGGAGGAGAGTTAGGAATGAGGGAACGGTAGAGGAAATGGTAGCGGAATGGTAGAGGAAGGAATAGCAGAAAGGTGAATTAAATTTTAATGAAGGAATGTGTGGAATGGGTAAGGAGTAGGGGCTTGGAGGGGTGTAAGGCACATTTTGATTAGAACCTTGCTGAAGGTCAGAGTGGCTCTCTAGCGCGTGATTTAAAATGTTCAGACTGGGACTGACATAGAAAACCTATCATAGCTTCTCCTTTATATTCCTTGAAACACAGAGGTATTGGTGCAGATGCAGTGAGAAATAAATGTCCTTGACATGTACTTCTTGGATAGTTATTCGTTATCTTGATGATGATTTCTTTATTCATTTATCCATACATTCATCATCAATTATTGCTTTATCCTGCTGATGGTTGCAGTGGTTCCTGTGCTTATCTATCCATGGAACACTAAGGATAGAACCAGGGACCCTGTAACTGTGAAACAGCTGGGCTGCACAATAACATATTCATTAAAGTGGGACCTGACACAAAAATATCTGACTGATGTTTGGTAGTTCTGCTCCAACAGCATTTTATTTATGTGCATGGTGCATGTGTCTTGTCTATGTACGTAGTTCACAATAAACCAGCCACACTTGCCTGAAGATGTAGGTCTAATCCTACTCAACAACTGGATATTAAACAACTGGATGCTAAAGTAATTTATCACATGTCTGTTTGCTTATGTAGAGTAAGCCAACATTTGCACTGCTCATTAAAGGACTCAAACTTTGTTGATGAGAGAAACATATTCTTGAGAAAAAAAAAACATGCTATTTTTGATTAAAAAAAAAAAATTTATTTAAGGAGTAAGTATAGAGAATAAGTCTAGTGACTTGAAAGATGATAAGAAAGATGTAAATGTGATAGATATAGCGACTTAATATGTCTAAAAACTATGGTATGCTGAGGCAGCGATCCAATAAAGCAAGGCTCAGCTGGATATAAATTGCACTTTTATGATGCGTGAATGAAGCAGTTATCTGGTCACTGAGCATTTGCATGCTGGTCAAACAGCCTCCCAGAGGATGGGAAAAAGTCAATTTTAAAATCTGTCACTGTCATCTGCGTGCTGCCATTGAGGGAATTGCCCATATTGTTCCTTTTAGGACATTTTTCCATTTTTTTTGGTTGTGTTTTTTTGAAGCCATTTGCTGCAGGCCATCAAAGACCCATATGACAGCCAGAAAGTGTAACTTTAATATAACTTCCAGAGTTCAGACTTGATGTATTCACTAATCTTCACCTTGAAACTCATTCCTCTCTAAGGGTTCCTATCTGCCTGAATTCACAACCCCGCGTAGTGTGTTGCTATGTGGACTGAAATCAATATAGCCTCACAACCAACTTTATTAATATTCTTATCTTTTTTTAAATAACTACCTGTACCTCACTCCAAGACTGATCCATTAATAATACAAAAGCATGTATTTTTAAAAGACTGATGTTTATTTAATTATGAACGTTATTCAGTCCCTTGCCTCATTCACATGCAGGTATTGTATAGCTGGAAGATTTATCAAGGTGAAATGCATATTGTATAATGCCGCACATTTTTAGACAAAGTGCTATTGCTCGTTCGATCAAAATTTTACAACTTAAGTAGTTGTGTGTATATACCCACATTGGGAACTTTATTATAGAACAGCCGTACACAGTCAGCTGATCAAGTGGATGCAGAGCAATGCAGAAAATCATGCATATACAGGTCAAGAGCTTCAGTTAATCTTCATATCCACCATCAAAATGAAGGAAAAAATGTGATCTCGGTGTCTTGGCATGGTCGTTGGTGCCAGACGGGTTGATTTGAGCATTTCAGAACTTGCTGATCTCCTGAGATTTTCATGTAAGAAAGATGACACAGAATGTGCAAAAAACAAACAAACCAGAAGGAAAAAAACAAAAACAAAACCACACTGAGTAGTAGCTCCATGGGAAGAAAGTCCAGAGTGGTTTGAGCTAACAGGAAGGTTATTATGAGGTGCATTAGTGGTGTTTCAATTAAAATGGTTCAGTGATCATGGTATCTAATATAGTATATACATTTCTCTCACATTTGGTAAAATTAAAAGGGACCTCACAAAGTCAAATGCAATACTGTATGCAGACAGTTGAAAATTGTAAAAAGGTGTATTTTAATACAGTGGAACCTTGGATCGTGAGCATAATTAATTCCGGAAGCATGCTTTTATATCAAAACACTTGTATATCAAAGTAAATTTCCCTCATAAGAGATCATGGAACCTTCGATGATTCATTCCATAACCCAAAAATATTAACATAAAAATAATGAATAAAAAATATTAATTAAAAATAAAACAAATTAGACAGCAATTACCTTAGAAAAGAATTGGCGCTGTAGTGACTGAGACCAGGTAGAGGAGACGTGTGCACATACACATACCCATTAGCTTGCAGACATGCACACACACACATACAAAATAATGCAAAATAAAAGATGCTTTACACGCACACACATGGTCACAGTGTTATAGTAAACAGTACATGCGCACACAGATGTTGACTATACAAGTAACGCACTGCGACCGACCATGGGAGATGATTACCCACAATTCTGCAGCATGAGAGAGAGAAGAATCATTAGCTCAGTTGTGATCATGTGATGCTCAGCGTCAAAACAAGAAGCGCATGTGTGCCACATGATACTCGATGATACCAAAGCATGCTCGTTTATCAAGTCAAAATTTATTTAAAAAACGCTGGCATCCGAGGTTCCACTGTATATTAATATGGAAAAAAATCTGTCATAATACATCCTTTCAATTTAATAACTTTTTCTATCTCTGTCAGGTTTCTTGCCCAACCTTTGACCTCAAGATATCTATTAAAGTATGGAAGATTCCATACCCTGGCATCTTTATATCAAGTCTAAGACCTAAAAGTATTATGGTAACTTCTTTCGGCTCATAACCCATATGGAAGGCCACTTTCTGTTTGAAATGTTGTAGTCTACGAGAACTAGAAATTGCATGGTTTCTGAATATGAATAAGTCCTTGCATACCAATATACACTCTAGACAGAGAGTGTACTACATTTAGACACTCTCTCTCTCTCTTTCTCTCTGTGCATGCATGCATCATTAATTCTTTATGTTTCTTTAAAGGTGCAGCAGGAGGTCCTAGCTGATGTCTGAAGACGTTTTCACTGATTCTGCAATCAAACGATACACAGCAAGTGTAATTGCAATGCTTCTTTCCAAGAGACAAAAGCAGATGTTCGTCTTTTCATTCTGCCCGCTGAGGCTATGGGTTTGTCAATAGACTTGCATCAGTGCATGCTGTGGAACAGAGCACTGACTGTACTACACATGGAGGGAAAAACCCCAAACAACCTTTTATAATTATGTTGGTGTTCCCCAGTGAGTAAGAAGGAGTCCTGGCTGCAAGAGCATGGAATCCCACCAAAGTGTTTTCCCTGCTTTAGTCATTAAGGCTTCCACAGAATGAATATTGAATGAAAATAAAAATGACATTAAAGCTGTTTCTGATTTTCTGATCTTGCTTGGGGGAATCAAGGAGACGTGAAGCTTGGGTTACAGACATGACAGAATGTCTAAGCGTATTGAATTTATGACTTGATGAGGCGCCTATGTTGTGTGACATGTCATAACACAACGGACATTTCTACAGATAGTGTTGTCAGAAAAAAAGGAGCAGATCTTGAAACAACAGTAAAGAAAGAGCTGCATTCAGGGCTACAATCATTGTTGAAAATAGGCCCATAAGGTCTGGTAGTGCACCAAGTGAGAATATTTAGGGCCAGTGTGCAGTACTGGAAGGAGTGGAGAGCAGCTGCTTGCCAAAACCCACATTCAACACCAGTCCCAGAAGCACTTTCAGCAAGAAAAAACTAACATCTACTAACATCAGTTTGTCTGCTTAGTAATTACTTATACATTGTTCTGAATTGCCTCTGAATTGGGCGTATTGTATTTGGATTTTTATTACTGCCATTGTGAGCGCCAGCTTCCGCCAACGTGTTCATGACTCACCTCAAAACTTTGTTCATGGCTAACATGAGGTACAAATCTACCTAGCTTCTAATACAATCCCAAATCTCTCTGTAACCTCTGAACAAGGGTTCTAATTGGGGTGTAGAACAAGGTCAAATGTAGTCAACAAGCTATGCACTTGGGACCGAACCCTGGAACATTTATGTGTTTTTATTTTATTTTTATATAAACCTATGAGATTTACTGGTCTGTCCATCACCTCCATGGTTTATTCTCCTCACCTTTTGACTTCACAGCACCGGCAAGAATTTAAACTTGCTTTTAGCCCTGGCCACAATACCAACAGACCAACAGACCAGTTGACTTACTATATTTTGAAAAATGGGGCTTTAGGGGAACTACATACAGCTGAAATATGAATCATTTGAAGTAAACCTTTTATCCAAGAGTTAAGCTTGCATAATAGTATATGACATTCAAGTGGGATATTATTCATCTGATTCACATTCAGTAGCAGACAAGCATTTATAGTAAAGGTCAGATCCTTCTAGATAATGTAATAAGCGTATGCCTTTGTCCTTAATGTTCCATCTCATTTTAGACAAGCAAAACCTTGAGCTGCCCAACACTTCATGCTGCCTTAAACCCTTATGCAGAACAGGCCATTACAGCTAACTGCATCAATCACATCAAGTCTAGGGTGCCTTTCTATCAAGAGACCAGCAGAAGGAAAAGGAAGCAATTGAGACTAGCTCTCAGAGGAATGGGCGACTTATCAGAGATTACTTTGGTCTTTTTTGAATTGCTTTGGGACATTGCAGGTCTTAGTTTTTTTTTCTTCCCTAGAGCATTGCTCATTCTTAGGACAGAATCTTAAAACAAAAAACTTATTTGTTCTTAAGCAAGTCAGGTCAGTGTGCAA
Source organism: Clarias magur (assembly GCA_013621035.1). Taxonomy (NCBI): domain Eukaryota; kingdom Metazoa; phylum Chordata; class Actinopteri; order Siluriformes; family Clariidae; genus Clarias; species Clarias magur. The sequence continues at coordinate 637,359 of QNUK01000389.1, read as the reverse complement.
CAGAGCAGAGTCCGTGCATCTTTTCTTCATCTCCTGGTCCTGTAATGCTTCAACCTTGTAAACTATTCGTCAAAACCTGATTGAATCCTTTCTGTTGGACCTAACAAACCCTTGATTCTTAATCATTATAAGCAGATCTATTGATCTGGCTCAGATGGGCTAAGACCCTGCTTCTTTCATGAAAGATAAAATAAAAAAAACTTGAAAAAATGGATTGTTTCTGATTTTTGTTGATCTGGCAGTGCACAAGCATCACCATAAGGATGTTACTGTATGAAGAGACATTTATTTCTAGTCCAGACAAGAGATTCATGCAGCTTGTTAGTGACAGTCATGTCAGTTGATTACACAGAGTATAATTCCCCCTGGATTTGTTATCCCGTTAAGCTGTTATTTTTCATCTTATGTCCCTGACGCATCCATAATGCATCATCAGGAGTAAGAAGCAGCACTGTGCTATAGAGTCGCTAGTGTACTGAGCATGAATGAAGTGGATTATTTTCTCTATTATCCCTTTTCCCTTAAAATGCATTTGAAACTTAGCATGCTGTAAATAAAGGACACATTATCAAATATAACTACAAAAAGAGTTAGTTTAGTGGGTTTAATCGTTTTTTCTTTGTGTGTTTGGCCTTAAGATGGGAAAATGGCATGAACTAGAACCAGCAATGTAGCTGCTCGTAACTGTGTTGGTGTGTGTAAACATTTTCCCCACATCATTTCCACTCATCCTATAATGACAGTAACTACTTTCACTGTCGAGCTATTGAAAAATATTTAAATATTTGAAATATTTGAGTTCAGTCCTCCCTTGTAATGTCACTACCAAACATCCTCTATCAGGGAACAACATCAACCAATGATCAACTTATTATTGCTTTTCAGAAAACGTCAACTTTTTCATAGTTATCAGTTGAATGAGTTAAAGGCACAGAGTGCAAGTTTTTGCATGTTTGTCACATTTCAATGTTTCAGATCATCAAATAGATTTACATGTTAGTCAAAAACAACACAAGTAAATAAATCATTCAGTTTTTATCATCCACAACACTCCCCCCCCCATCCCCCCCGTTAAACCCCCCCCCCATTTAAAACCTGTTAAAACCACACCTGAGTTCAATTTCTCTAGCCACACCCAGGCCAGATTACTTCACTTAAATAGGACCCGACTGACAAAGTGAAGTAGACCAAAAGATCCTCAGAAGCTAGACATCATGCCAACATCCAAAGAAATGCAAAAACAAATGAGAAAGAAAATAATTGCAATCTATCAGTCTGGAAAAGGTTATGAAGCCATTTTTTAAGCTTTGGGACTGTAGCGAACCATAGTGAGAGCCATCTACAAATGGCAAAAGGCTCGTCTCAGTTTTGTCAGAAAACATCTTGATGATCCCCAAGACTTTTGGGGAAAATACTCTGTAAACTGATGGGACAAAAGCTGAAATTTTTGGAAGGTGTGTGTCCCATTATGTGTGGCGTGAAAGTAACACCGCATTTCAGAAAAAGAACATCATACCTACAGTAACATATGACGGTCTGGGGCTGTCTTGCTGCTAGTTATCGAAAATGCTTGATTGCAGTTGATGCAGTTGAAGGGTGATGTTAGGGGTTTAGGTTTAGGGGCAAACACGTTTTTGGAGTAGTTTTGGATTTTGTTTTCACTTAATACTAAAAACCTCCATTTAAAAACTGCATGATGTGTTTACTTGTGTTATCTGAAACATTAAAGTGTGACAAACATGCAAAAAAATAAGAAATCAGTAAGGGGGCAATTACTTTTTCACACCACTGTAGCAAGTGAAAATATTGTATAGAAAGGGAAATGTAGAAGATAGGGGGGAAAGGTTTGTATTAAAATACTTTTATTCCTTTTTAAGTTTACATTTATTTTGCTGCCAGATCATTTTTCCTTAAATTAAACCAATTATCTTCAAAAGAACAATTAAACTTCAAGTATTGAAGTGTAATTGGTTAATTTTAATCTTATAACAGTAAATACTAGATAGATTACTATATTTAAGATGCTTTTAGGGATTTGATTTGTTTTTCCAACTTTGTAGTGCATCATTAATTTAATGCAGTTTTATATAAGGATTTTTATTCATGCAAGGGGAGTTCAAGTTGAATGGGGACTTCTGATTGTGCAGAATAACAGAACACAGTTATGAAATGGACTGTTTTTATTCCTCTTAATAATCCCTTGCACTAACACTAATGCATTTATTATAGTGCTTCACTAGTGCTTTGATACCATCAAGGTAGATGATTGGACAGCCTGCTTCTCGTTTGACATGTGAAAATCGCTTGGAACGAGGTCAGAACTGTACTGATGATATGACATTCCCAGGTCGAGTTCCTTTACCGGAGTAAAGTGTAGCTGGTGTTTCTGACAGACAGATGCACCTGTTCCGCAACTTAGTGACAAGTTATCTGTCAATTTTGAACGATCTGCTAAGAGTCTCATCACTGTACTGTGCCTGAATGTCAGTTAGTTTTAGGTTTTACTTGAACACTTCTCGAACTTTAATTGTACATTATTCTAGCCAATCAAACTTTCAAGCTTTTGTTTTTGCACATTTTGTAAAAATATGAAAATATTTTTAAAAATAATAAAAAGGCAGAGTTTATTTAACCATGAAGAACAGATCGATTTATCTCCATTTAACCACAGTATTAAGCATTTAATTTATTCATACATTTTTTGCCATCAAACCTCATAAAGCATGCAATATCCTTAAAAAAAATCTCTTGCTTTTACTATTCTCCAAATATGCAGTAATTGCAGTAAAAGAATAAAAGAATAAAAACTGGTGAATTAACACTATAGTTTTGGTCCATTTTTTGTGATCTGGAATTTGTGATCTAGGTTACTGTTAAAACAGGACAAAAAGCAAAAGTACCACCTGGTTTCAGCATGCCACACTGTTGTGCTGCTCTCCTGACCTTTAGACGTTAAGGTCTAGAGCTGCACAGGATTCTTTATTCATTACAGCTGCTCCTGAGCAGATGGTGTTTGTCTGTGCAATCGTTTTCTGCAGGATCCATTCACAGAAGAACAAGACCCCCTGTTACACTAATAAAGCCTGATATTATACATATATTCAGAATGTTTTTTAATGATAGTTGGATCATTAATAAGACAATGACGCATGCAGAGTTTCAGCTTAGTGGAGAGGTAGTTTATCTTCAGGCTCCTGAGCAGCTCATCAGATTATCATTTATGATACAAGTGGAAAAATCAATTCAATAATGTTAAAATGGGAACGGGCAATGTCTGTAGAAATGTCCTGGCTTTAACATTTTAGTTGGTTTGTTTGTTTTGCCAAGATGTTCCTATCTCTGTTTTGACATAAAATAGTTAATGAACCTAATTTCTTTATTCCATCCATCCATGTTTACACATGCAGGTGTAGTGGATGGTGTTGCCGCATAAATCCAGAGTTTAATCCTCAGCTCAGGTTGCCACTAATTTCATGTGTTCTTCTTCTTTCCTTCCAAACATGCTCAGAATGTGTCTCTAAATGCTCACCTGAGATGCTCACCAGAATAAATTTGTTACTGAAAATTAATGATTCATTTTGAGTCATCAACCCAAGTTAACCGAGGAGCATTGGTGGCTCAGTGGTATATGTTTCTCGCCTTTCGTGCAGAAGATCTGGGTTCAATTCCCATCCGATGCCCCAAGCCCACATGGGTGACGTCAGGAAGGGCATATGGCATCCAACTTGTGCCAAGTTGAGTGCGGATCGGATGGCCTGCTTAGCTGAAAGACTAACAACATAAACCCAAGTTAACAGATGCTATTCGACCATACAATAACAGGTTTTAAGCAGGTCAAGCTGTTGTGAATTATAATGTTCTGAAAACATTCATTTATTCATTCTCCATTAAACTTATCCTGGGTAGAGTCAGGGGTTCCTGGAGCCTTCACCCAAGGAAATCAGGGTACAAGGTGTAAGAAAACTTGGATGGAGTGCCAATGCATCACATCACAAAGAACCCCCCCCCCCCCCCCCCCCCCGCCACACACACACACACACAAACACACACACACACACACACTGGGAAACTATAGGAAACACCAATCAGCCTACACAGGTCTACCCAAGAGAAACCCAACCAAGAACAGGAAGAACATGCAATCCCCATGCACATGAACTGGAGGCAAGATTTAAACCCCGTCTGAACCCCACCAAGACAACAGTGCTAACCACTGAGCCACATCAGTCTTCATTCTGAAAACATGCAATTTAAGATTTTTTTTTTTTTTTTGCACATTGGGCATAGAGCATTGATAACACTACTAACAACTTCCACATTTTTGTACTTTCATACTTACAGTGCATATATACAACTTACTGATATACTGTAGGAGTTTTAGTCCTTTATTTCCTCTTTCTATCTGTCTCCAAATGATCGAAAGCTGCCTAGTGCCAAGCGTGCGCCACTGGAAGCGAAAGCTGCTACAGAAATATTTCATGTGGTGAAAGTGTAGCTGTGTAGTATTTCAAGAGGTTTCACAAGCCTTGTAAGGGGGAGTGTGAACATAGCCTTTGGTGTCAGCTGTGTGTGTGTGTTTGTGTGTGTGTGTGTGTGTGTGTGTGTGTGTGTGTGTGTGTGTGTGTGTGTGTGTGTGTGTGTGTGTGTGTGTGTGTGTGTGTGTTGGTGGTGGGGATAGGGGGGCTTCAGTAACCTTCAGAGTGAATGAAATAATGCCAACCCATCTGCTTCATCCTCTCCAGTGATCAATAGCCTGACAACTCACTAAATCTTACACACACACACACACACACACACACACACACACACACACACACGCGCGCGCGCGCGCATACACACACACACACACACACACACACACACACACACACACACACTTATAAGTGTAGTATATTCTGTTTTGTAGGATTCTCAAATAAATTGGTCTCACTGTACATAAAAGTTGCTGTCACGATAAAACCTCGTTGTATTGTTGATTTACTCATGCATGAGGACGTGTTAGTCATTACAATCACCGTCTAATTTATGACCATGTCTCGTGATACACTAGTTCATGACATTAAATATAGTATTGCCAAGATGCTACTTGTGGACACGCAGAGTCCTAATTTTAGTTACTTACTGTACATAATTAGATCCTTTTTCCAGCCCGTCACTATCACAGTGGTCCTCTCCATCAGACTGCTGTAAGCTATCTCTCACGTCTCTAGTGATGGACTTCGCAGGCCTTGTCAGATTTGAGGCTGCCCTAATGGAATTATGAATTATTTATATAATTCTCTGTATGAAACACGAAGAAGCTGTCTAATCAAGGCTTAAACTTTTTTTTTTTTATTAAACGGAGTAAAAAGGGAAAGTCATCTGATCTGTCCTCAATAACAGAAACTTTTTTTGTTTTATTTTATTTGGGTAGGGGACAGCGCTTGAAGCAATGTAACAAATTATGATATGTGACCTAATTAAGTTTTACAAATGAACTGGGGTGCACTGATTTCATAAATAGGACATTATCGGGGGGGAAACAATCGAATGCTTTTGGCACTTTCAGTTGTTCTACATATTCCTCAAGGCTTTACGGAGGCCTTGTTTGTGTTCTGTACCCTACCTTTGCATATATAATATTTTCATGTGAAATTCGGGAAGCAAGAACACCTTTCTGCATGCATTTCATTAGCTTTTGACAGAAGCAACAGAAGTTTTCTTCTTTTTTTTTTCTTTCTTTCTTCCTTTAGAGGCAGTTAAAACGGAACACCAAGCAAGCAGGACAGGAAGTGACTCAAAATCAAATCAAAATCACTTTTACATATTTATATTTGCTTTCATATATTAAAAAAAATTCCTTAAAACATTAAACAGTAGGAGTTGTAATGAGATCAATATTTTTATGGGGTCCAAATTCATTGCAGGCCTTGTTTGCGGTCTGTACCCATGCACTATTTACTGTGCATATAGAATATCTTTACGTCGAATTGAAGAAGAATTAATTTGTGCATGTTTATAATTACAGTGCATTTGGATAAATTTGTGATTGTTTTATCTAGGAGTTTTCATTAGCTCTTGACAGAAGCAACAGAAGCATTCAAAATGATCCTTGTTCTTTCTTTACTTAATACAGAATTACTCAGTGGCGTATCTTCCATCCTGTCTTGCTCTCCTTCTTCCTCCGGTAACATGCTGATAGCTCACAGCAGCTCTCGGCTTCCTGGCTGCAGATGGGATTCGGTGGCCAAGTCCGCCTGCCAGGACTAATGCGACCCCGGCTCTCTGTTCCCGGAGCTGTCTCACACCTCTCGCGCACGGCAGGTTTTCCATTCGTGACCACAGCTCTGGTTCTTTTGAAGGGCATGTCCACAGCTCAGACAGACACGGACAGAGAGGGAGGTTTAATCTAATCAAATGCAAATGGAACAGGCAGTAAAACAGGAACAGAATCACTGAGCAAGCGGGACAGGAGGTGACTCATGATTCCATGAGAGAGGGTTTGAGATGGTGCTTTGACAGTCAGTGAATTAGTGACAGCTTGGCTGATAATGGGCCTTTATTATGCAAAGAGATGCTCACGAGATCCGCTTGACATTCAGATATAAATCGTAAAATGGTTTCATGTAAACCAAGAAACAAAGTAAGAAAAGATCCTTTAAGAAGGTTTAGGTCTGACGTAAACACTGAGAACTTTCTGAAACATTATTTTCATTTCGGGTCCTGTTTTGAAGCAGATGTTCACATTAACTCTTTGGACTGGAATGGATTTTGAAAGAGCAGCAAGAAAAGGAGGAATAAAATCTTAAAGGTTTCACTCAGCGTCTTCTTCTATGTCACACTGCCATCCTGGTAACCAGCAGGAATCCCAGGGCCAAGCTGCTCTACCAAGGAAAATTGGCACAGAGTGATAAGCATAGCCATATTGGTCTAGCCTGGTCACCATAATGATTAGTTATTTTTATCCTAACCTTTCCATTAAGCTCAAGCATGACGGCAGAGTTGCCATGAACGTTTGCACTGATTACTTGTCATTTCAAACAAACGTCAGTTAAAGTTTTTGTACACCTGAAGGTTGCTTTAGGAAGGTTTTCCTTTGTAACTTTGTTGGAATCTGTTTTATAGGTTCCTTTTGTAAAAATTATTTAAGGTCACGGAGCGGTCGTATAAGCATTTCACTGCATATCGTACTGTGTATGACTGTGTATGTGACAAATAAAATTTGAATTTGATTTATTGCAGACTTATTCACTGTTACTCTCACTGACCACACAAAATGGAAATTATTCGGCGTGTTTACATGGCCACTAATGTTTCATTAATAATCTAAATAATAGACTGAAAATACATAATAATATATATAATAATAATTTATTTTAAAAATATAATATAATATAATATAATATAATATAATATAATATAATATAATATAATATATATAATATCATATAATATCATATAATATCATATAATATAATATAAAAATGCATAATAAAAATGCATCTTGAAAATACACAACTGACATGATTCAGTAGAATCAGAATGAATTTACATCTAGGCATTTGGCAGACGCCCTTATCCAGAGCGACTTAACTTTTTTTTAAATCTCATTATACATCTGAGCAGTTGGGGTTAAGGGCCTTGCTCAAGGGCCCAACAGGGACAATTTGGTGGTAGTGGGACTTGAACCTGGGACCTTCCGAACCGTAGTCCTTAACCACTGAGCTAACCCTGACCCCAATCAGAAACCGAGAGGTGGTGAAAACCTTTGATCCATTCATGAGGGTAAATATTAGCCATTTAAACACATCATCCAATTGTTGAATTATTTATTATTGAAATAAACATATTCTTTCTACGCATGTTTGCCCCATGTAGGGGTAACGTGAGTTGATGTGAGTTTTCGGGAAAGAAGTTGTGCTTCCATTTCTGATGGGTAAACTTTGTGGGAACAAGTCTCTACCACCAGTCTTTACTTCAGAATTTCATCAACCTTGTTGAGGTTAAGCTTACATTCCGCATATAGGAAATCATCTAACCCATCATGGATGAGACTGAATTCTTGTTACCAAACACAGTGCAAATGGTGAGATTTATCGAAAAAAAGATGGGAAGACTAACTAAATTCTTCTTCTTCTTTTTCAAGCTCATTTGCATTTTTTTTTTTTTTGGATTCTGTATTTATTTATTTATTTATTTATTTATTTATGGATTTGCTTTGCGACAGTGAACATTGTTAAAAGCGCTATATAAATCAAACTTAATTGAACTTTCTACTTGTAATCTTTTCAGTAGATTTAAAGCTTTGGGCCTGTCCAAAAAAAAAGGTAGCTTCTGGTAAAAAGCTTTGAACATGTAAACACACATCTTAGCCAGTCAGCAGCCATGTAAACAGTTAAGCTGGACTCTAAAGATTCAGTCTGATTGGACAAATATTGTCCACGGAAATGGAGTAGAATCACATCAGAATAGCATTTACATTAGAGACGCTTCTTGGACAAATTGTGAAGTTTCACACTGATGCATTGGTTTTCCTTGGCAAAAGCATGAAAATTGCACATAAATTGTTGTAAAAATCTGGAAACTTAAATCTCAAATGAGTGCTCTATTACAGCCTGACAGACTTGGAAGATTAACATGTTATTCTTATAGATAAAGGACTCATAAACTTTATTAGGATTCACTTTAAAACATTTATGCCAAATTTAAGCGAGTTCAATCTGATTTTGACTTTCAGTAAACTATCAGACATGACTTCCAGGTAGAATAAAAACCAGCATCCACACAGACACTTTTTAAAAACAAACAAACAAACAAACAAACAAACAAACAAACAAACAAACAAAAACAATGGGATATCCATGCCCTGATTGTTTAATTATATAATTGAACGTGGATTTGCTACATTCTGTGTACATTTCTGATTGTTCTATTTCTGTTTTTCTTCAACAGGTTTTGATTCTATTGATTATTGTTAACTTTTATTGTCGTGCATTTTACTGATTCTCTAAATTTGGTTTGAATAAAAAGCCTGCATGTTAATCCTGCTGCTTCTCCTTCATTACACTGTCATTTAAATGAAAATATAAAGTACATGGTGTTCAAAGACATTTAAAGGCAGTGAAGGTGCAGATCTATCCACAATTCTGCATTGAATCCAGGTTTACACTTGTGCCTCTTACAAACATATTTGTTCTTCTTGAGAAGTGTCACACAGACAGTCCTTTCTCTGTGGGCAAGCTTGTTCGTCTGCACTGCCACTTGAGCGCACTTTACTAAACCAGTGCATCCTAATGGAGGAAGCCGAAGATTAAAGCTCCAAATGTGTTGTTTAGCAACTCAGCATCCTTGCGTGCCAAAACAGGTTTTGCACAACAAAAGCTTGGGGAGAACACAGGGTTTCAGATTTCTTGGGCTTTTAGATTTTAGAGGGCTTGTGGTTATATGTTGGAATAGCTGTGATCATTTCACTTTGCTTTGTCATTGTCTGTTTTGTTTCATTTTTTTTCAGGATACATATGTGTACATACTGTAATGTGTCTACTTTCATATATTAAATTGAATGCATAAAGCAATGAACAATAGGAGTTATAATGAGATAATATTTTTTATTATTATGGGGCGCTAGTTCATTGCAGGGCACCACAGACATCACAGAAACGTATAAAGCCTGACTGAGCAGGATTTGATAATGGGGACTTTTTGTCCTGATTGCTGTTGTTTCCCAGTGACCACTGACTGATTAAAATGAGTTCCCCATGACCGATTTCTCTCTTATACATTCTCTTCTATTCCCCAACTCCTGACTCTTGTTTGTCCCACTTTTAAACTCTCTTGGCAATAGCAAGCTGCTTAATTTTATACCATTCCCTTTGATAGAAAGTATAATATAACTTTGCTTAAGTACTGTGCACAAGTCTTGAGCTACCTCTCAAATCTTTATACTTAAATGAAGTTTGCATGTTCTCCCCATGCTTGGTGGGTATCCTCCGGGTACTTCAGTTTTCTCCCACATTCCAAAGATATCTAGAGTACGGTAATTGGCATTTCATAATTATCTGTAGTGTGTTTTTGTGTGCCCTGTGATAGATTAGCACCCTGTCCAGGGTGTACCCGACCTAGTGACCACGAGTTCCGTGGCATAGGCTTCAAGCTTAGAAAAGCTGTGTACAGGACAAGTGGTATAGAGAATGAGTTAGTTAGTAGGTGAGCGTTCCACCTACTCAGGTTTCAGCATCACCAGTATACTAACCATCTTCCTGATCATCTGTCATTATCCGCACCTGTTTCTCACAGTTTATTCCTTACGTTCAATGCGCTTTTATGTTTGAATGATTAATAGGTCACTGTGTGCCTTAACATAATAATAATAATAATATTATTATTATTATTAGAATTGTTGTTATTATTACTATTAACATTCCTCTGTCCAGGTACAGGAACTGGACTCAAGATGAGAATCAACACGTCCTTCAGGAAGCCTGGCTCTTTGCAAACAAAATATGAAAAAAATTACAATGGCTCAAGATTTTTAGTCTTATAAATATATAAATGTAATGATGATGATTCAGTTAATGCATAACCCAGTTTTCATGTATTCATCATCAATAAAACTTAAATGAGTTTTTGAGCAAGCATCAGTAACTTTTCTTTGAAAAGATTTGGCAACATTATTGCTTATAAGATACAAGCTATTCATAAAAAAGACATGTTAAGAAATAGGGTAATGTATGAAAATTCAAGGGAGGCTATAATTTATTTTACAGTTGCATTATTTTGTACTTCAAAAGCAAAAAAAAAAAAAAGAAAAAGTAAAACAGCAGACATTTTATGCCCTTAAATTGTTAATTATTGATTAGCTGCACTGCTGAAAATTAAAATGAAAAAAAAAAAACAACAACAAAAAAAAAAACAATTCGTGTTCAGTCAATTACTGACATGTTTAGGGAATAGATGCCTTGTTGTTGAAACAGGACAAATACAAATGGCCAGACTGGTTCGGGCTGACAGGAAGGCTAAGGCATCTCAACAAATAAACACTATTTGCATCCGCACTAAACAGAAAAGAATCTTAGAATGCACGGTAAACAATAGCATACAGTACCCCTTAAAACTTAAAAGCGTTTTAGGCCAGGCTCGATTCCCGTCTCTGTGTGCATGGAGTTTGCATGTTCTCCCCGTGCTTGGTGGGTTTCCTCCGGGTACTTGTAGGTTAGGCTAATCGGTGTTCCTAAATTGCCTGTAGTGTGTGAATGAGTGAGTGTATGTGTGTGTGTCTGTGCCCTGCGATGGATTGGCACCCTGTCCAGGGTGTACCCTGCCATGTGCCCCAAGTCTCCTGGGATAGGCTCCAGGCCCCTGTGACCCTGAATACAGGATTAAGCAGTATAGATGATGAGTGAGTGAGTGAGTGAGTATATAGCACTCAGGATTCTGCAGTATAGAATGGCAAAATAGGCAAATGATCACATGTTTTTCTTGTTGTTTTTTGTTGTTTTTATGTTTTTGGTTGTTTTTATGCACAGTTTGAAGTCTGAAGCCTTTCCGTTAACACACACCAGTAAAGCTTCCATATGAGTACACACACACACATCCACACACATACTCACACACACCCACCCACACACACTATATATATATATATATAAAATCATTCATGACCTATGCTGTGTTGCATTGGATTTTAAAGGTTTTAAAGTGACTGGGCTACAACGCCTCATCAGCTTCCAAATTTCGTCAGCCAGTTTAAAATCTGGAATGCTAGCCAAAAATTTTAAGCAGTGAATCAAGTTAAGCATTAAAATGAGATTATTCATTTCCATACAACATTGACACATTGATTTAAAATGTTCTCCAGCAGGATGCTCCTGCATGTGCACAGTGAGAGTCAGCACTGTAGCTTGTTGCTGCCTGGAGCAAAGGATAGTTTTACACCCAACACTTGCTACAACCGATCCTGTTCTCCTATACATTCAATTTCACACATGGTCTGTTTTTTTCCCTCTGTTATGTCATGACAGTTTAAAATTACTTGTATATATTGCTTCAACTTATCCCTTGTGGTTAGCAGTGTGAAGCATTGCTGGTTATAATGTGTGATTTTTATTTATTTATTTATTGTGGGAGCCTTTGCAATGAGAAGCTGCAGTGTATGAGAGCGTCTGTATGTTTTTTGGCACATGAGTTGCTCTGTTTTTCTGCCGTTCTCCAGGGATCTCCCACTGGACCTGTCAGATTTTGCTCAGCTTACCCATGCAACACTGCTCCAGTCACACTTCAGCACTGTTCCTTCTCATGCACACAGTCACAAGCCCATAGTCTAGATGGACTGACCTGCAGGCTTTTAAGCTGTATAATAATATATATAATAATGATACTATCACATATAGCAAATTTAGTATTCAAATATTTATACAAGTTTTTCTTTTCCTGAAGTGTGTATACATTTTTGGGCTGACGCCTTATTAGATGAAATGCATTATTGTGTGTTCGATATAGTAAGTAGTTCACCTGTAATAGTATAACTATGTTAATTAGGAATATCACAAAATGTGTTTTCATAAAATCAACAAAACCATTATTTCCAGTTTTAGGTTAATTGAAAAAAGAAGAAGAACCAAATCCTGATCATGGCTTGCACCCATGTGTCCAATCAAAAAAAAAAAAAAAAAAAAGCATCCAAAATGGGGTGAAATACATTAGAACATTTACACCACAACTTATACTGACAACCATCTGTAATCTACATAAGGAATTAGCTTAGCCACTGGGAGCTAACATGTTTGTGCTAAGTGTTATGTACATGCTACCCTAAACTATGCAAGTGACATTGAAAGACAATGCTTCATATAAACTGGCCAATGTTAGCCAAAATGAGGAAAAATAAAATAATATGAGTTTTATATCAAACTAAATTATTAAAATTTATTTTAAAAATATTGGAATAAGGATTATATGAGACTTAATAACTTAGCCATGGTAACAGCTTGCTGGATTCCCCTACTATGTTGGATTTTCAGTGTTATCCTGAGGTAAAGCTAAACTCCTCCCACTGTCCAGAACATTCTGTACCCATTATGTTAGAACAATCTTCAATTCAGCTGTACCTTAAAAGGTAAAGGATTGTATCATCAGAGGTCTTTTCCGTACCATTAAGGGTACATTTATCGAAAAAGGTACAAAACTGTTCTTCGAGGAACATTATTTGTACCAATGTGTAGCTTTTTTCTGAGAATGTATGACTGTTGTGGTCAACAGCTTCAGAAAATGATTATATAAAAAAAATTGTGTTCGCAAGTTTTTACAGAATTACCCAAAATCCAGTTTACAGTTATCCAGACTGAAAATAAAAACTACACTCAAATACACAAAATGATGTAAATGTCCTTTTTTATGTTGTTTAACTGGGACTTTTTCAACAAAATAAAAAAAACATTTATTCTTACGTAAATGTGCTTTTGTTTAATTACATACATGTAAATATACAGATAAAAAAAAACACTATGTGGATGATATCATAATGTTATTTTACTCAAAGACACTTTTCAGTGAAAGACTGTCCAGAACATTTGGTGGGAAAGTCATTTCTTTATAGCACAGTTCATGTAGAAAACACAATTGAACACAGTTCAAATTAGGTTAAACATACACACTTCCAGTTTTTCCACAAATCTGCATACTATACTTATTATCATCTTCTATACCACTTATCCTGTACAGGGACACAGAGGGCCTGAATCCTGTCCCAGGAGACTTTGGGCGAGGGTACACCCTGGACTGGGTGCTAAACCACTGCAGGGCACACACACACAACATGCCAATTTGAATATTCTGCATGTCTTTGGAATGTTGGAGGAAACCCACCAAGCATGGGGAGAACCGCGTGCACACAGACCCAAGGTGGAATAGAACCGCGACCCTGGAGGTGCAAGGCCATAATACTAACCATTAAACCATGATATTTACATGCATTTAAATATTTTGCCCTTTAATTCAACCGAGTGTGCTCCCATGATTCATTATAAATTTGACATTTGGTAATGTTTTTAATGTTTTTCATGATCTTGAAGAAGAGTACCAAACCTCAACACTTTTTCCTTGTTGCAAAGTGCTGCCAGTGACTCTACAAAATCACACAAAGAATGAGTTTGCAATATTTTTATTTAAACACAACCAACATATTATTGATACTAAATTGCATATTTACATTGCTACAAGCACAACTGCAGGCTGTTTTATCAGTTGTGACAAACCTTTGGAGTTTTTGACATAATATTTGCCATTTATGCTTTCTACCAGAGGAAATCATGCACAAAATATTCCTAATCAGTTTTTAATAATTTTGCAGTCAACCCTTCATATATACAGTGGAGATAGACTTATAGTGTTAAAGTATTGGAACAGAAAACCCTGGTCTTTTGCTTTTGCTATATACTGAAGACATCTGGGTTTAGGGGTAATTAATAAAAAATATGAGACTATACTGTAGATCAGAATTTCAGCTTTCATTTTTGAAGCTGGACATATAAATGTATTAAACAACTTAAAACATAGACCCGCAAATGTTTAGATGAGCAAAAGTATAGGAACAGATAGTCTAAAAGAAAATGAAGAAAAACACGAATTGTTAATTGGTTGCATATTCCTTGCTTGCATTAACTGCTGCTTATTTTTCGGGGGAAGATTGATGTCTCTCCTTTCAATACCCTACTGAGGAGGTCAAATGCTTTTGTTGTCCTCCTGATGAAGTTCTTTATTCTGTTGATAGCTTGTTTTATGTCGTTGTCTTCATGCATGATAAGGTTCCTCCCAGTTTAATTGGGTGCATCTCTGTTAATTGGTAGATGGAATGTTTCTTCTGCTGCCATCATGAGTTATATTATCAATAAGGGTTAGCAAGCCTGTTCCAGAATCAGCCATGCAAGCCTAAAGCATTGCACTTCTGCTGTGCATGATCGATAAGCTTATATGTTTTGGATCATGAGCAGTTCTCTTCTCTCTCCACACTTCTTGATCTTGATCTCTTTTTTAGATTTCAGTTAGATTTCTAAACTGGCCTTCTGATTCTTGAGACGCCTTCACACCTGTCCTGTAGACATTGTTGGTGATATCTGTTGATTTTGGGTTCACACCTCTCCCAGTGAGTCACATTTCATTGGCTGTTTTTACATTTTCAAGGTGCATATTTTGCATTTTAAGCATGCAATTCATATACATTTACACATTTGTCAATTGTCTCTTCAAGGCAGCCAAGGTTTGCTTTCCCATAGCCAAATAGTTTGAAGTCTGGTTGTTTGGGCACCGGTAGTTTATTTCCTTTTCAAGGCATTCCAGATTATTGTATTGATTATTCCCAGTGCTTGTGCATTGATTAATTTCTCTCCTTTCTCAGTTTCATGACTTGGATTATCCTTTAAATCTTCACTGGTACAACGAAGGGGGAAAACCGAGAGTAGACAAACAGGGCTAATACTTCTTCAAACAATCAATCGAACAGGGCTCAACTCCGCAATAAGAAACACCTGTCAGGCATGTGTTCCAATATTCTTGAAAAATGACCAACAACAAAATTAAAACCACTGAGAGGTGATGTAAATAACATTGATTATCTCATTACAATGATGTCGATCAAGGGGTGAACAGTCATTTAGTTCTCAAACTTGATGTGTTGGTGCAAGATATTCTGTGCGACTTTAAAAAGAGCCAAATGTGATTGCTAGATGACTGATTAAGAGCATCTCCAAAATGACACGTCCTGTGGCATGTTCCCTGCATGCAGCGGCTTTTAAAAGTGATCCAACAACAGCTGAAGCAGTGACATGGTCATGGTTCCCCAGGGTTCGCTGATGCTCGATGCTCATGAAGAGCAAAGGCTATAGCTGGTCTTTTCCGGTCACACAGAAGAGCTGCAGCACAGTTATCTGAAAAGGTTAATGCTCCCCATGATAGAAAGGTGTCAGAACACAGTGCACCATTAGAGATAGTGGGGACCATGACTTGATGAGATAGAGCTTATTTGGTGGCACAAGATGGAGACCTAGACATTATTAGGCAGGTAGTTTTATAGTCATGGTTCATTTGTGTGTTAAGAAATGAAAGATAGGATGTGAAACTGTCCTCTGATATTTCTCTTTTGATCTTTATCTCTTTTAAACTAATATATATATATATATATATATATATATATATATATATATATATATATATATATATATATAAGTTTCAGAATGGGCAATGTGCTTTATAAGGGATGATTTCCCCCCCTCTTGCTTCATGTTAGTCTTGATTGTATCTAGTGGACATGACAATAAGCATTCATTTTGTAAGAGTAGAAGTCTGTTAATTAGGTTTATCTATCGGCCTTGTCTCTGGCATAGAGGATCAAATGAATGTAATGATTTACAAACTTCCTTTTGAAAATACACTGAAATGAGATTAGTACATGTTGATGGATCTGCGCTGACACAATCAGGCTGCTCTGCTCTTACAAAAGAGTTTATCAATAAAAATTGATACTGGATTATCAATTCTGTACGCTGGATAGAAAAAGATGTATCAATAAACATCATCTTTCTCAGCACAGTAGCTCTTTTTTCCCCCTGTTGTACAGAAGTACCACCTAAAGACAGCACACACACACACACACACACACACACACACACCTCTGCCAAAAATGTGTACATTGCAGTATCTGCAGTATGCACACCATCTCATTTATTCAAACTTGTATACATGTTATAGAAAGCTATACAAGGACAACTCGCACTGATTGCTATGCAGGAACTAAGCTGATTGCGCATTTTTTTTAAATAATTTTTTTTTATACAACAAAAATGAGGTTGGGCTACAGAGGGTCATTCACAATCCTCTTAAGTAAAAATAAAGTAGATGCAGCATTTTGGTCAGGCACTAGAATGTCAAACACTCTAGACTTAAATGACGCTTTATGAACTCACAGGCATGTGGAAACACCTTCTTGATCCGATTTTGTCTTTTTTCCTTGCATTAGAAATTATTTCAATGTTTATCAACTGTTTAATGACTGTCTACAGACTAAAATAAATGAAAGCAATGCCAGTCATTCTTTGTATGTTTTTGTTTTTCTCCCTTGGAGGGAGACAACCGTACAGTCTGTGACACATTTTCCCTCAACATCTGTGGTGCCTGGAGTAAAAGTGAAGCGTGCAGGTAAACCAAGTTTCTAGCTGAATTTAACAGTATATTCCCATTATCTCCTGACTATCCCATATTTCTACAGGAATCGTAGGCAGAGCTTGGGCAGACGTTCATGCCAAGGTATTTGATCCTGTTTATTTGGGGTTCATTAGCTATTTATGAGCATATGGGCTGCATGGTGCGCGTGACTGGGAGCATTTCGGCTTCGTGTGCAGCCTTTTGCATATCCTGAATGCAACTTGGCTATTTAATGCAGTTAAGCAGTGTAAATAAAACAGTGTCATCTTGTGTAAACTAAGGTACGCCGGTGTCATTTAACCCAAAGGGTTTCCATTGAACAAATCGATGACAGACACTGCAGGCTCCTGAAGCAGGATGTTGAAATGGATAACGACACTTTCAGCAAATGATTATTCTGAACGCCTCCCCTTTCCTTTCTTTCAAGTTTATCCGTAATTCACACTCCACAGTCACCCCCCAACCCCCCCTGTGCACGTATCTCTGAGTACAATTCTGTGCTGCTGCTCTGCTACATCAATGCAGTACAGAAGCCACGATTATTCAGATGTAACATTTGTCCAGGCTTGTGTGGCGGCACTGGGCAATCGATAAAGTGTCTCAGAAGGGTCTTTGAATGCAGAGAAATAACCTTGTCCTCCATGCCAGGGTTAGCTACACCCCCCTCTATAAAGAGAATGTGGTCTGTAATTCATCCGCAGCTCTGCCGACTGCAGGTCACCATGCCCAAGATTTATGGTTGCTCTTAGTGCAATTTCCATCTTCTAAATCTTGTACTTTTTCGAAACAACTATGAATGCAAATAAATACACACACTCGTTTGATAAGGAAATTCCTGGACAGCTACATTAAACGGAAATATCACAGTGCTGACCGCGCCTTTCCTCCTGTACTTGAACCGAGTGCTGATGTCCTCTGTGTACAGTATATTTGAGGACATTAAGTGCACTGCCCCATGCTTCTACAGCGGGACAAGCTGTCCCGCTGTGAAACATATCCTCTCCGCTCCACGACGGCCGTGTGGCTCAGCTAATAAAGGATGCTAAGGAAATTCCTTCTTCACGGGTACAATTAGGAGTAATGAAGTTGTGGTGGAGGGCGCACGCTGCATTGTAAATATCTGTGATTGATGTCTTGCTGAGGACTAACTGCATTACTTTCACTTCCACCCACAGCCTAAGGTGAGAGCTAGAAGCGTGCTCCAGAAATGGTAATTACAAATAGCTCACTGACACCTCAATGTCTCCTTTCCCTGTTTGCTTATGGATCTAATTGTAAATAACTCATGAGTGTTCTTCAGTCACTGTAATAATGTACACAGCATCATGCAAATTTGATTCTCCTTGGGAACAGTATTCTTTGCCATAGCTGCATGACTAAAGGTATAATGCACCATATAATAGACTGCAAATGTCAACTGACAGAACATAAAATGATCACTTAAATCATTTATTGTAACATTTTAAGAAATAGAAATGTGATTTCATGATATGCAGGAGCTATGGAAAATGAAGGCACATTTCATGTGTTCATTATCCCTACACCCTGCATTCAGTATTGCAAATGGATGACAAATTAAAGGAAAACCCCAACGTTCGGTTTATTCGTAAGGTGTTAAGCCACAAACAGTTGCTCGGAAGCACATTGGCATAGATTCTACACGAGTCTACAACTCTGCTAGAAGGACGAACACCATTCTTAAAAAAAAAAAGGTGTTATCCCCTTGTTTGACATTTTGATGAAAGTGCTAACACATTGGTCATGTGCCTTCACCTGAGTTGATATGAGGTGACTGAGAAGGCCAAAGCAGGGGCATCCCCTGGAGATTCCGGGCATTTGGAAAAACTGCTATCCTGCCAAACCTTTTCAATTTCCTTAGCTGTCACTCAGGGGCCATTGGAATCATCCTTACTTATAACCCCCTCTCCATCCCCTTTATGGCACACCTGGGCCAAAGCATAAAATTTACATCATTTCCGTCCTCAGAGGGGCCTTCATGCCATGTGGATGGGCCAATGTTATCCACGAAAGAGACTACCCCCAGCCATTACCGAAATGTTTCATTACAGGATAAATGTGAGAGTCAAAAGAACATTGTATTGATTTGAAGGGATCGTTCCCTCTAAGGAGGCAAAGTGTACCCAAACCATGACAGCAGAATAAATGAAAATAGAACCATGAAGTTTTCCTTTAATTTCTCACCTGTCTGTATAGCAATGACAGGAGAAGCATTTTAGTCACTATGTATGCCTTATGAGGTCTACTTGGTGTAATTCACATATTCCAACAAATCTCAGAAGAAGAATTAAGTGTTAGTTGAAGTACCGTCTTAATGAAAGAAAATGAAATGTAAGGAAAACATTTCACACTATAAAACCCTAATAATAAAACATAATAGTAAATCATAACAATAATGCATCGTCCTAAATAAATCATTTCTAACCGCCTTATTGAAAATATAGCTTTATCAGAAATAAATATGTGCAGATATATGAACATTTCATATCGCGTTAATTGCTTAACCTTTTATCATAGTTTATAATATTATCACTATATTACATTTCAATACATAACTGCATACTTACTGGCTCCTGTTTTGCTGGCAGCATTTGAAATTTGCAAAATCTCAGCAGGCATTGCATTCAGCGTCATGCCATTAAATGTCACCTCGAGTAAGCTGTGCATGTGACTTTTGTTACATTGGCTAACATCTCAGCTTGGATAAAAACACAACTGGGAGTTAAAATAGTGGTTATAGTTAGAAAGGTAAGATAATGAATCAGCTTACCGTTTTTTTTTTCTTTTCTTGGTAATGAATTGCTTTTGCTAGAAATATACATGCAATGCTGCCTTCAAAATTGTGCAGTGCAGTACAGCATATCTTGGCTTTTTCCATATAAATGGGAGAGACCTTTTCTAACTACAGAATAAGATTGCGCATGTTAAATCAATGTATATTTATATATTCATTGGTGTATTTTAGGACTGGTTATTGGTACACATGCCTAAACCGAACTAAAACAAGAACTTGATTCAGTTTCATCAGTCCAGCATAGATTAATGAAGAGCATGACACGTAAATATTTCCCACTAAAACAAGCTTATATGAAACCGAATAGGGTGCTGACGGATGAAGACGGAATCGGTTTGACGATGGCAGACATGGCTGTTTCCTTTGTGTAGTAATTTTTAAAGAATCACAGTATAGTCCAGCTAATGTTTGTATTGAATGCGTGTTTCAGATCTAGCTTTGCCTTCCCAAAGCCTCGCTGTTCACCAGTCTGGTTCATGATGGGAATAAGTGGACAGAATTTTGGCTTATGACTCAGCGGTCCGCATTCATCCTGCGCAGCTTCTCGGGCAGGTTGTCCTCGGGCCAGCCGCCAGCTGCTGGCAACTGGTTGAGGTGAGGCCCTGGCACAGAAGTGGGCATTAGAGGCAGTCTGTGATGCTCCAGCTCTCCTGCCGACAGGATGTGTGGCTCTGCCTTCATCTGGTTGTTGGACTCCTCCAGCCTTCCAGACGAGCGTTGGGGGTCACTCGTATTGGATGTTTTTTCGGCTGCTTGTGTACTGCTGGATTTCCCGGCCTCCTTACCATTTCTGAAGCTCATACGCTGAAGCTTGCTGGGCAACCTTGAAGTCGTGCCTTCGGTGTGGGAGGCACCATCAAGGGAGAAGATGCGCTCTCTGCGGTTTCGCAGATCTCCGTGAGTTGGGGTGAGAGGAGGAGCAGGGGAAGGCAGGCATGATGATTCCTCCTGCTCCTTTACACTGTATGGAGGTGTGGGCACCTCGAAGGTGCTGTGGAACTGCGAGTAGTCCACTCGGAAGAAACCCTCCTCTAGAGACATGACAGGAAGGAAGCGGTGGCCCCATAACACCTCGTCCTCTGTGTAAGATGTCCGAGCCTGGCATGTCATACCTGAGAGAGACAGAGAGACAGAGAGGGTGGGGGTAAAGTAGGCAATCAATCCAGCATGGAAAAAAGATAGCACAGAACAGACAAGCAGTGAAGCACTGCTTTTACCTTTGAGTGCATCTATATTTATCATGGTTTTTCTCTGACCACATAATGGCTTGACATGAATCATTTAAACCCCAATCCATTTTGTGTGTCTTGTGATCTTGATATGGTGCTAACCTGTGGTTTCCACTATCCCTTCAAGGATAACAACAATCTCAAACTGCTCACTCATGAGCGAGCGCTGCGAGAGGTCGAAGAACGGGCTCTTGGGATTAATCTCATGGCAGATGGTGAGAGGAGAGACGAGGAAGAGTTGGTCAGCGCCTGTTCCGAACCCAACATCCAGCTCTCTTTGGTCCAAGGGCAGAAACTCCCCCTCAGGTGTCTGTCGAGACTGCAGCAGAGGAGACAGAATTAAAAAAATGCTGCTCAGGTAATGCCCTTTCCAAAAGTGCTCCCCCACCCCCAACCCTGGTATCTGGATATGCGCCAGACTTTCTTCATGAACACAGGTGCCATGTGACAAATTCTGTTCTTTATACATTCTCATCCAAGAGCGCAGGCCCTGGAATGCACAGAACAATCAGTTAGATTAAAGGGGTGAAGTCAATAGAGAGCTTAATGTGCTGTTTCGGGGTAATACATTAACTCCGACGTGAAGAGAGAAAAAGAGGGTGAAACCCTCGGGAGCTGAAAAGAAGCACAAGTCTACTTCCAGCAAGTGAATCCAATTTTACTCGTTCGGCTTCGAAACGTCACATACAGAAAATCTGTAATGTAGATATGAGGTCATAAATCAACATAAGCAACACCCTGTTTTTGCCATCTGCATTGTCGCCAAGCTCGGATCTCAGCGGAGACATGCTGATGGAATATTTAAGTGGACCATTTTTCAAATCATTCGTGACAAATCAGAGCAACAGATTTATTGATCCTTTTAATAATCTTTTTTAACTTTACAATATGCATGCATGCATGCGTGCGTATCTTTCTCCTTCTTTTCATCTCCTCCTCCTCCTCCTGCGACTTCTTATTTATTGTAATATTTATTTATTTTATTGATTGATTGATTGATTGATTATCTAGGCTGTGAGCAGAATGAAACTTGTCAGCAGGTGGGTGAAAATGATCCTACACTCACATCCCAACTATATTTTGCTCCTGTTGTATAAGAGCACATTTATTCTTTTTTCCAAAATAAATTCTTCTTTCTTATTCTTCTTTCCTTCCATAATTTCACAGGACACAATGTACAGCCCTCGTAGAGTGCCGAGCTGAACAAGCAGGGTGAATTATAACTATGCACAACTTGACATAGCACTTCCATAGATCTGCCTTCTAGCTCTTAAACTTCGCAGTGACTTTTATGTGCGGTTGGTTTATAAGCTACAGGACGGCTGATTCTTTGGTGTAAATTAGGGCTGCTTGTCTTCACTCCTCATATCGGTATCAGGTATCAGTCTTTTTTTTTGTTTTTGTACTTGTTCCCATTAAAGATGTGTTAAAAACGCTCCAATACAAACATCCTATTCTATGTGGTTCAAGTCTAATAGACAGGCAACATACAGTAAAATGACTGATTTGATTTATTTTACAGTTAATCATCAAAGAAAAGAAAAGCACACTGCAAGCTGTGCTCCATGGAAATATCAAGAGGAACAACAACAACACCCTACACTAGACAAAGTAATAATTGCGCAAAAACATAACACAAGCTTTTTAAATTAATTAAAAGAAGTTTCGAGGCAGAAGATTTTGCCTCAATCATTTTTTCCAAATCGAGGAATTGTTTCAATTCAGTCAAAATATATATATATATATATATATATATATATATATATATATAAGTGAAAGCTAGTGTACAGAGCAATTCTAGTGCACAAGAGCATACTCGGCGGGGTATTCAGTACCTTTTCCTTATTTTAAATCATCATGCTCGCTCATACTGCTTTGTGCCACCTTTCTCAAACATAAAACTGAACAAGTGGTGCTCACGCAGCAACCAGCATAAACAGAGCCAAACATAATGTTGCATAATGCATGCTAAGTAGGTTACTCATTTGAGTATGTGTAATGGTGAGTATCAGTACTCAGTTTGGAGAGCAAAAAAACCTGGTATTAGTGAATTCGTAGTTGAGGTTATTCCAGAATGTAGTCTTTTGAGATGTGCCTTTGCACATGAACATAAGGGACTGGCGGGAGAGTGGGACAGAGCTGGCTGCATGTGCTTGCCGCTCCAGATGGTGAACAGACTGAGCTGCACTCGTGGTGCTGTACCCAGACCAAGAGGTGAGACTTTTCACAGGAAAGACACAGTACCCACACATTGTCCTCAATGCTGTACATGGAATAGCTCTAATACAACATGATTCACATACACACAGTACATAGGCATATATGCAATCCATGCTCCTATACTGTATATATATCAACCGGCAATAACATCAACACATTAATACTGATCAATTATATACCGGTGACACGGTGACAGGATAACTGAAGGCCTGTGAGGACCAAAGGCCAGCCCGTCCGATCAGATCCCTGAGAAAACCCAATGCAGCACAGCTCGCCGAAAAAAGTCAATGCTTGCCACGACAGAAAGGTACCGGAGCATCTAGACTCACAGGTCTGATACATGGAGGCTCCTATCCTGCAACCCACAGCACCCAAAGGATCTGCTGCCAAAGTCCTGGTGCCAGAAACCAATGTACAGTACACCCACAGGGAGGTCTTATCGATTCATGCCCTGAGAGGCCAGAGCTGGCCAGGTGGCACGAGGAGAACCTACGCAATAATGTGCATAATGTTTTGCTTTGTAATATTATGGCTGAATACAGTTTTTAATGCATGACTGAAGTATATGCGAAGATTCATGAACATTACAGGACCCTCTCAAAAAACGAACAAAATCTAATAGGCTGGGAAAGAAAAAAACTGAAAAATGTCTAACACCAGCTGTTATTATTTCCATCAAAGTAATTGCACTTTTGTGCTCTGCTTATGATTTTTAACCACTGCATAAAAACTGCCTTACTGAAATACATTGGTGGCTTGATATTTTATACAGCAAGCATTATGAACATTTGTGTGGCCTGCACTTTCAGTGTAATAAAAAAAATTCAATCATGACCCATTTTACTTGTGAAAAAAAAAAAAACAATACCTCAGAAGTTCACTAGCCCTTAAGGTTATTAGCAAGCTGTCTGGAAGCTGAGTTAAACATGAAAAGCATTGAGGGGTAGCAGCAACGCTACCGCACAGATATGAGGTCCCACTTCACAGTGTGGCATCTGTCTCCAGATATATTACATAATGCGCTACAGAAGGCATTCTCTTCTCTTTTCGAGCACCCAGGACGGCAACGTTAAAACGCTGCTGTTCCTACCCTGAGTCTTTCATCTTCATGCTATATCATCTTCACAGGCCCAGGTCCACATACACACAGTCTAATGCTTCCCTAGTGTTTGTAGAGTCAAACGTTTCTCACAAAGTTATACTAGTTTTCAGTATCATTGTAACCTTGCAACACTAGATAGAACCTAAGATAAAAGCCAAAATGAAGATACAGACTTTTACAAGTCAAGATCAAGAAGTGTCCAAAAGTAAAGCGTGTGAGGGCAAGATCACAAAACAAATCCTTACAAAGGGCTGGGTTTTTTTTCTTGATTACACTGGAAATAATAATAATAATAAGGATTATAAATTGCACAACCGTTATTATAGGGTAGCACAACAAGATCATCAGGATATCAGAATCAATTCAATTCATTTATTACTTTATCTTCTTTAACTCTTATTCTGATAAAGGCCGCATTTTTGGGAACTAGATCTAGCCTAATCTGCATGTATTTGGACTGTCGGAGGAAACCGGAGTACCCAGAGGAAACCCACTAAGCATGGGGAGAACTATTTTAATTTCTATCGTGCTTTTAACAATGATTATTGTCGTAAAGCAGCTTTACGGTGTATATATGTAATAATTATAGTTAAAAACTTTTATATCAATTTGTCCCTGATGAGCATTCCAGGGCGATGATGACAAGGAAAAACTCCCTGAGATGGCGATAGGAAGAAATCATGTGAGGGACCCACCCTCATTTAAGATATACCAGAAAGCATGACCATAAATCAATCCCTGTGTGCTATGAGGGTGAAAGTCCATTTATTGAGAAAGGGGTTATAAAGTCCACTTTTGTTTGTTAGAAATTCCAAAACAAAACGGACTGTGGAAATGTCAGTCCTTAACTATCGAGTGACTGCAGTAACAAGTCATCACAGAAAAACTGCCTGCGTCAGCCGAGTCCATCTTCATGGTCATCACAGTCTCACTTCAATCACCACAAGCATCACCAAGGAAATGATATAGGGTCATCCTGAGCAGCAAGAGGCCTCCATGCAACCAAAACTCCAACGAGAAGTAGGGCACCAGGATGTATCGGACATGTGCAGAGGGCAGACGGGGTCGGGATCGCTGGCCACTAAGGATTGCCATGTGTAGCTCGACAGAAAAAGAGAAAGAGAGAGAGAGAGAGCATTCAAACACTGACAGCCCTACAGCCATTTGAGACAGGGAGTAATAGACAGGAAAATCAGACAGAATTGCTCTGTTTGCTCTCTCCCATGTCAATCAGAGCAACACTAGCCTGTTAGCCAATTGTGGGTTTGTGTGAGATCATGTGTGGGTAATCATTACTTTCTGTCTTCAGCTGCCCTGTGATATAGCGTGATGGCGTCTACAGGCACCTGCTAACCCTCACACTAGATAGTGGGTGGTCCATGGCAAGACAGACTATAAGGCCCAAAGTTTGTGGACACCTTCCATCACAACTAACCTCCACTCCTCTGTGAAAGCTTTCTAGATTTTGGAGCGTGGCTGTGGGGATTTGCTCATTCAGTCACAACAGCATTAGTGAGGTCAGGGGGTGATGTTGGCCGAAAAGGCCTAGGGTGCATCTGATGTTCATTATACATTTGTTCAGTGGGGTTGAGGTCACGGCTCTGTGCAGTCACTCGAGTTCTTGTAGACAACCTTGACAAATAATGTCTTAAATGATCTTGCTTTGCACACAGACGCTTTGTCATGGTGCAATAGATCCGGCCCCATTTCTCATGATGGAACGGAATTGTAAAGCTACAGTACAAAGACATCTGATTAATCAAATATGGCAACAATTTGGGGAGGAAAGAGCTTGATGTATTGTGTACATTACTGTATACCCTAGGGATCTTTTCTCACAATGATTCACTTATATAATAATAATAATAATAATAATAATAATAATAATAATAATAATAGAGGAAATGCACCAAATTTTGAATTGCTTCAGACTTTTAGGTATACAGCATGTAACACATGTATAAAAACACACATTAATGATACACAACTGTAAATGCTTATGTGTGGGTTTGGTTTGGCTGACTGTTGAAATAAACAGACCTGTAACTGAGCATGTAAACCATGCGGCAATCTCAGCCTAGGATACAATTATCCATGTCGGTCATTTCTGCTGAATCAATAATTTAATTTCTGAAAACATCATTGATTTAGTCATTATCATTGATGAAGGGTTTTGTGTTGGAAATTGCTCAGGAGTACAAAAAGACAAGAAAAAACTTAATCTGAGAGAAGAAACAGGGTGTGTATCCACTGCCATGGAGAAAAGGTTAAAAAAGGAAAGTATACTACTACTACTACTACTAATAATAATAATAATAATAACACATTTTATTTCTATAGCACTTTTCACAAACTCATCTCAAACTAGTTATATAAAAGAAATAAACATGAAACTTACACGAAAAAGCATCTAACTAAAAGTTTTAGTAAACAGGTATATTTTCAAGCTTGATTTAAAAGCAGACAGAGATGGCGGGGAGTGTAAATGGTCTGGGAGGGAATTCCACAGACGCGGAGCAGCAGGGCAGAAGGCTGTTTCCGAATGAACACGGCTTGGTCCTTGGGGGACAAAGGAGATGTTGTGGGCTTGCCGTTTGCAATTGGAATTTAGTGGAGAAAGTACTTCTTTCAGATGGAGGGGCAGTCAGATGGATGGATTGGTGGGTCAAGAGCAGAATTGTTCAGAGGAGAAATAGCAGGAGAAAATATGTTATTAGTGAAAGTAAGAGCATTTCCACACACATAATGCCATGAGAGCTCACATGATTGGGACTAAACAGCTGTATGGCCATAAGAAAACCACTGGTCACTGAGGCTAAATGGGAGCATAAAGACTGTGCTTTGAAGCATTGGGAAAAAATCTAATGTGGTATTAGTACAAATTAACCCTATACCAGAACAATGGCCACCTCATGGTAAGAAGGGAAGGCATGAAGTGACACACGCATCACGCATAGTGGCCACTGTACAAGCCTCTCGAGATAGTGTTATGGAGTTTAGTGTTATTTGGGGTTGCTTCAGTTGGTCAGGTCTAGGCTCAGCAATGTTATGTGGAAATAAAATAAAGTCAGCTGATGACCTGAATGTACTGAATAACCAGGTTATCACATCTGTGACACTTTCTTCCCTGATGTCACAGACAGAACAGATAATACAAAAGTAAAAATATATAAGTCCTGGGGGCACTGGTGGCTCAGTGGTAGGTGTTTCGCCTGCCATGCCGAACGTCCAGGTTTGATTCCCAGCCACTGGATGCAGTGCCAGGCGTCAGGAAGTTCATCCGGCGTAAAACCTGTGCCAAGCTTGCACGTCCAGACCGAATGGTCCACTGTGGTGACATCTTGCAGAGACACCAACAACAACACAAAAGATAAGGTCTGAGTCATTATATCTCCAGATAGATTGTAGAAATGTATCTCATCATCAGCTAATCCAACATGCTATAGTTTATAAAGTGCACTGGTAAAGAGAACTGTTTGTATTGATGAGACTGAGTTCCTTGTACTGTTTGCAGCGTTGAAGCCATCATGGTGCCACCCATTGGTTACACATTCTTCTCTGTGTGAATGTGCAAATCATTCTACGCATTTGCATCCAAGCGTGTTTAACGGCCATTTATCATAAACTCACATAAACCCATTTATCTGATGTTCTGTTATTGTACTGCATCACTTAGTCATCTTTGGTTTTGTTAGTCACGATGAATAATTTTGCAAAATAAACAGAGATATTTGGGTTTAGTTAAACCAGTAAAAAAAATCTTTTTTTTTTTTTTTTTTTTAATGTGAACGAGCTGAATGCGTCTATGGTTGAACACGTACATCATCACACAGATACAAGTCAGCAGCTGCAGGTAATGTGAACATTTTCCCCTAATTCTAATAGTCGATGTCAGTGATTTTGGTGCCAGACAGGCTAGTTTGAACATTTCTATAACTGTTGAGTTCCTTATATTTTGATACACAGTGGTCTCTAGGATTTACATAGAATAGTGCAAAGAACCTTTCCGTCAGCCATGAACAGAAAACTGAAGCTTCAGTGGTCACAGGCTCATCAGGTGAAGACTGTAAAAGTGTAGCCTGGCATGATGATTCTTCTTCTTCTTGAAGTTCTGCTGACAAACAAGGACGGTAGAGTCGATTTTTGGCACCAACAACATGAATGGAACCAACCTACCTTGCGTCAACAGTCCAGGCTACTGGAAGTGGTGTCATGATGTGGGAAATGTTTTCATGGCACACTGTGGACTCTGCCAGTCAATCAGCCATTGAATGCCCCAGCTTATGTGAGTATATGCATCTCTTCGAATGGCTACTTCCAGAATGATAATCCTGTCACAAAGCAAAAGTCATCTCAATGTGAACTTATCAATCAGTTCAGTGTTCTACCTGAAGTACAAGCACATTTTAGTTTTTTTTTCTCCCCAATTACACCTTTCCCAATTAAACACCTTTGGGATGGGACATAAGTGATTTGCAGCATGGTTATTCACCCCAAAAATCAGCATGAAGCAATAATATAACCATAGACCAGAATCTCCAACATCCAACATCCATGCCATGAAGTGAGCTGTTCAGAGGCAAGTGAGGCTCTACCACTTACTGTACTACATACTGTAAGTACTCAGGAAGCACAAATCTCTGTAGCTACTTTTCTTTCAAACTTTTCTGTATCACTACTGTTTTATGATTCCCTTAATGCCTAAAATAATAAATTGCTTAGCTGTTTGCCTCTGCACCTTCCTAATTACCATTACAACAAGGTTTATTACTGACAGCATGCCAGTTATAGTTTAAATTATGTAAATATAAATTCTCTGTAGTAATCTTCCATTTCTACCAGGTCTGTTTATCATGATTACACGTTGAGTCTGCTATTAATGAAATGGCTCAATTTAACTGAAGGGAAGATGTTTCATCATTAGCGAACTTTATCATCATTAAAAAAAATGACTTGATTGATGATTGTTGACTAACTGATGACACTACAGTGATGAGAAATCCTTAAAGCAAGACTGGTCAGTGCAAGACACTGATGCAGTAACAGTGGAAACAGTAATGGCATCAAATCTTAACATCTCTCACTTTCTTTCATCAAGATGAATTGTGCTTGTTCTGCTGTGTAATTTAGCGAAAATGACTTTGGAAGACTGAGATGCTCAGTGAGAAGTGTTCCCCCAGTTCATTAACCAAAGTCACTATTTTTCACATAACATGCTGTGATGTTCAAATATGATTGACTATATGTGTCTTTTTAAAATCAACTATTCTGACCAACCATCTTTGGTACAGGCAAGTTTGAAGTGAAACCTCGCCCCAGGACATACCTTGCCAAGCTATTATTAGCTTTGTAAAAGTGATGTCATGATGCAGTATCCTGTGGGTAATCAATCATCTGGTCGGATTAGCCAGCCCATCTCGTCAATAAGTTTTCATCTAACTTGATTGTTTTGAGTTTTCAAGTCATTATGGGGGAAAGCTATTGGTTTGTTATATACTGTCAGCTATTGTTACCAAAAAAATAATTGAAAGCCAATTTTGGCTTTTTCTTTCACTCATTTACTATAACGCTTATCCTGTTCAGGGTTGTGAGAGGCCAGGGGACTTGGGGCACAAGGCAGGGTACATTCTGGACAGGGTGGCGATCCATTACAAGGCACAAAGTCACACACTATAAGCAATTTGGGAACACCCATTAGCCTACCCCGAATGTCTTTAAACTGTGGGAGAAAAGCAGAGTACCTGGAGGAAACCCATGCAAACCACAGATGCGAGAACACAGGGCTAACCACTACATCACTGTGGTTTTTTTTATATCTTGTTGGTCAATTCACAAAACTTAATCTATTGTCAGAATTAAGTCCCTACCAGCTAAAATGCATTTTCCCTAATTGTATTCGGACAAGTATTAAACTTGGTATAGTCAAAACATTGAAATTAACTTGTATACCTTGTATATATGTGAATACTTGATTAGCCAAGGTTTTATGTCTCCAACATACAGTGTATAACATTATCAACAGTACAGTAGGGCAAATATTATTTAAATATTTAGGTGTCAGTTTAATTAGAATTTTTTTTAAATTAAGAAAAGGCACTCAAACCCCACATAAGATATGAAAAGATGTGCACAATGTAACACATTATAATTTCACTCTTTATTAGGCTCTATGCCATCACTTAGGCTTTCTCTCCATACGCCACTCTTCTCTGGATTTTCTTAAGATATTAAACTTTCTCCAGTGTTTCACTTTTTATGTCCAAAAAAAAAAAGAAAAAAAAAAAAGAAAAAACATTCCATGCAGCACTATGTTTAATAGTAAATTTGCTACAACTAAACAACACGAGGAGCGTTCAAGACCAAGACTACAACTGTTCAAGAGTACAACTGATTGTCATTTAGAAATGGTGATCATTCTATTATTTACAGTAAAATATTTGAATGGTACAAAGATTTTAAAGCCATACATCTGTGAGGGACATTCTTGGCCGAAGTGGCTCGGAGCCCGCTGCCGTAGTTACTGTGAAAATTCAGCAAGTGGAACGTCTAATCCTTGAAAATCGACAGATAATTTGTTGCCAACTTGCGGAAGAGACGCATCCGTCTGTGGAAACTGTACATTAGACACAGTGGTACGCTCAGAGGGATAAGGTACTGAGTTACTAAACGGAAGGTCAGCGGTTCAAGCCCCAGCTCCACCAGGTTGCCATTATTTGGCCCAATGCCATATTATGGCTGACCCTGCGCTTTGACACTGGCTATGCAGATATGCAATGAAGAATTTCACTGTGCAGGAATGTACAGTATATGTGACAAATAAAGACTCAACTTAGGTGTAACATTGCTGGAACTTAGCAGGGAGTTTTTGTCATATCCTTGTATACAAACCTATAATACATAATCGAATAATGCCACAGTATAGAAAATACAGCTCAGTGAGGTCATGCACAACGCTACACAGCAATATGGCGTGCCCTTTACTTTTTCCCATTTTTCAAAGTTATTTATTTGATGTGCCATGAGAGTATGAGTCACATTTTGTAGATGTATATGAAGAGACGTCTATGAAGAAAATTGAACTGGAAAAGTAATTCCAAGGCGACTGGAAAAAAATGGATCTATAGAATGAAATCTCTTCTACAAAACTCTAATTATTCTAATGTATTGAAAACACTTCCTACTTTGCAGTTAGAATAATTAAGTTCAGTCATGTGTTAAACACTTGGCTCCCTTGTTTCTGTCATTGGGATAAGCCAACACATGAGGTTAGAGCAAATGGAAAAACAATGACAGTAAGTGTGTAAATCTCTGAGGCAGGCCAGAGTGCTTACTCTGCACAACGATCTGGTGCAATGATGTGCTGCTACTGCTGTGGATGCTCAGATCTCTAATCTATTGTCCTGTTTTGATTATAGCAGAAAGAGAGGCAGAGAGAGAGAGGGAGAGGGAGGGATGAAGGAAAGGAGCACCTAAAGTTAGTCTACCTACCTTCTCTGCAATGCACCTGTTCTCATCCACTGCTGTCAGCAACCGGCCGTCAATCACTTTCCATTTTCCCCAGACCTCAGAGTACCCCCCTGCCTGCACACACACCTGCTCTGAACATTATACTCCCTCTTGATCTGTCCTTCAAGCCTGCACTTGTCTTTTTTCTTTGCTTCCTCTTCTATTCTTCTAATCCCCTCCTCCTCTGTCCTTCTTCAATTTTTCCCCCTCAGTGAAAACTGGATTAGTGGAGTCATGAAAAAATATACAACAGAGAACCATCTCGCTTAAACTAATAATGCGTTTTTTCTTTAAAAACGTCTGTGTTTTTTTTTTTTCTTCCAGATAATGGTGAGGGTTCACACTCTAGGTCTGTCTAATGAAAAATTAATCTGAGTACATGGCAGAAAGAAAGCCGCAGGCAGAGATATATCGGACAAGCAATTATTCTAACCGCATGTATATATTACATTCATTTATTCAAACTGCTTCTAAATATTAAATGCCATGACTTATCTATTCACATGGTTTAGCGTATTTATTTTAATTTACTGTTGCCATTCATTTAGTTTACACTTCATATGAGCGGGAGTAACCTTGAGTTTTACCGAGTGCTTGATGCAGCACATCTTTATGTCCCCGTCGCTCAAGCTATTCCTCTAGGCTGCGTTTCAAAGGTATAACGATCTACTCCCTTGGCTTTAAAGTACTGGGTTTTGGCAGTTTTGACAGCTTGCCAGGAACAGAGGAAATTGCATATGTAAACAAGATAGACAGACTCCACTGCAAGGCTTTTTGGGTAAAAACTGATGTTTGGTATGTCACTGCTTTGGGTCTATCCATGCATGTGGTTGTCGTGTAAATGTATTTTATTTACTAAGCTCATTTGAATAGTATAAACCAGTTGAGTAGAGTTGAGTCGGTCATGCATACTTGTAGACAAGCAAAGATCAATAAAAGCAACAAATAATTCCTCCTTTCAGTTCATCTGTTTTATCCCATCCATCAAAGTTTCTATGTTTAATAAATAACATTCAGAGAGTTTAGTGAAATCAAGTGGCTGAACAAGCTAAGCAACAGGGTGAACACTAATGTTTAGCTTTTTACCACTATTTGGACACAGGTGATGAAGTAAAGATTACTTCATCGCTGCTGAGTTCACTAAACAGTGGAGAATTCACACTTATATATTCTATGACTGCACTATTCCCAGTATTTATATAAAAAATACTCTCACTATATTACATGTGTAATGCTTTTTATTACATGTTTCTTACAGTAACTCTGTTATATCAAGTGTATAAGTAAGGTCACAAAATATAAGGGACACTCATTAAAAGGAAATACGTGAATGCAGTGTGATAATACTAGAAAATGTTTTATGATTTTTTTTTTAAATATTAAGATAGACAAGCTGTTCCAAAACTCTCCACACATAAAGGAAAATAACATTTTTAAGCAAAAATGAAAAAACAAGAAGAGAAAATTCATTTACAAAACATCCTCTACATCCTGTTTTATGAAGCTCAATAAGGCTACCTTCATGAGTATATACAATACTTTATCCTTTCGTCCATGACTGCACGGCTATTGCTCAGATTTCCAACCCTAAAACGAATTAACAAGATTATTGTGTTGTGTCCAGTTACAGCAAGCTGACTCACAGGATGTGGGATATGAGCCACCAGTATTACAGCTGCTCTCCTCAACACTTCACGCTACAATGAGGATTCATCAAATGTGAGGATGCTGGGTTGCATAATAAAATATATGACAACATTTACTCCTATCGCCTTCAGCACTTGATGTAATAAACGTGTGCAGTATACTTCAGTTCTCCTACATTCATCTAACTTTGCATGCACTTTTACACAGCAGATGTGAGAGTAATTATATGCTCATACCACACCATTGTATAAGAAGTCAATCAAAGCAGCAAAGCTTAAATTAACATGTAGGAGTAAAAGAAACTCTAATGTCCAGCCGTTCAAATAAACCCTGGATGCCAATTTAGCAACGCTGATTTTCCCAGGATGTCCATACATACTGTACATTAGAAGAAAGTCACACTTTTTAAGTTTATTTACAAAACATTCATGATCATCTTTGTAAACACAGACATCTGTCCCACTCATGATGCTCTCCTGTTAACACATCTGGTTTTACGCATGTACTGTAATTGTGTTCATTCCCCCTATGTATGGAGACTCTTGAGACACACTGTATAATTAATGAAATGTTGGATTTTGGTTTACAGAAGAGATTTTTTTCTTTTTTTTTTTTTTGCATTGTGCCTGGTTAGATAAGGACGTAGCGCATGCGTTACCTTGATGAGCTTGCACCTGATCTGAGCCGACACCATGTGGCTGTTCCTGAGGTTCCCGACGCGGAACATGAGACAGAGTTTGCCGTCCCGCTGCGAGATCACTGCGTCCTGGCTGAACATGAGCGTCTCGGCGCGCTTCTTCGGCTGCGACATCTTGATGAACATGCACCCGATGAGGAACGCGTCCACGATGGAACCCAGCAGCGACTGGAACAGGAACAGGATGATGCCCTCGGGGCACTTCTCCGTGATGTAGCGATACCCGTAGCCGATGGTGGCCTCGGTCTCGATGAAGAAGAGGAAAGCGGAGGGGAAGTTGTACACGTTGGCCACGCACGGCGTGTACTCGGGGTCGTGGCCGCGGCCGAGGTCTCCACGTGCGTACGCGATCAGCCACCACATGGAGGCCATAACAAGCCACGCCACCGTGTAGGTGAGCAAGAAGATCAGCAGGTTCCAGCGCCACTTCAGGTCCACCAGCGTGGTGAACAGGTCCGAGAGGTAGCGGCTCGTCTCGCCGCCCAGGTTGCCGTGCTGCACGTTGCAGCGGCCGTTCTTCTCCACGAAGCGCTGCCTCTTGCGCTTAGCCGGCGCGGGGAAAGACGAACCTCGGGTTGTGTTCACAACCTGGTACTCCTCTCCGAATTTCCTTCTGATGGCTGACATGATTTGATATCTGTTTTTTTGTTTGTTTGTTTGTTTCGGAAAGAAAGTAACGCTGAAGTTTTCGTGTCGGCTATTTGCGCACCGTTACACTCTTCACACCACGGGGTTTCATTCCGGAATGCAATTTAGACTTTGTAGGACACTAAAGAAATAAGCCTCTTCAGAACATCAATCAATGTTGAAGTAGGTGCTCATCTCCGGTGCATAACTTTCTCCTGTATGCTCTTCTTTAAAAAAATAAAATAAAAAAAAGATTACTTCATGCACATGCACTTTTCTTTATTATTATTATTATTATTTTTGCATGAGTGAAAAGCACGCTGTCTTTGGCGTTATTTTGTTCCAGTCTGGTGCGGTATGTCCTCTGCGCACCTCCCCTGCGCTGCTGTTACCCGCTCCACACACTGACCTGCTACATATACACACACACATACACACTGCGGCGAGCGGTGACAGTGTAGAACGTGGCGCGAGCTCAAAAAAAATTACGTCCTTGTTTGAACGCAGCTCTCTGATTGGACGTTAAGCGGAGCGGAGGCGTGGCTTGAGAAGGAACGACGCCATAAAGTGAAAGCGTTACATCTCTCTTGATCACTTGCGCTTTCATGCACTTAAACCTAACAGCCGGCTTTTCTAGCCAAGTACCTCAATCTCTCTGATTGTAGTCTACAGGACCACGTTTACATTTAACAATCTGGTTTAACTGATAAAACACTGTAATTAAGACTCTGCTCTACAAGCCAAACATTACCTCAAGATTCATTAGGTTATAATAAAGAAAAGATGCAACATTGTATACAATTAATTCATAGATAGATAGATAGAGTACTTTATTATCACACATTATACAAGTAAGTAACAAGAATTGCAGTGAGAAAAAAGTAAAGTACAAAAAAAATACAATTAAGGTGCATTAATGAGTTAAAAATCATGTCAAATAATACAAATGTACTGTTTCTATGTACAGTACATGTGCATGATGATTGTAATTAATTCATGATAATGTTAATAAATTAAATAATTGGTTTGTTCATTCATTCTCCACACCGCTTATCCTGTTTTGGGTCACAGGTGACAACCCATACATATGCTGGAATGCTGATTGGACTGTGGTGGAGAAAACCAGTGAACCCAGAGGAAAGCCATAAAACACAGGAGTTTCAGCCCAGCTATGCTGCAGTGATCCAGTTGATAGATGAGACGATTTGCTTAATTTAATCACATCTACCACCAACAAATGTCTCAGAATGTATAATAAACTTAATAATTATTGAGTAAATGCTGCTTGGTGAAATTAATCAGGAGTTGACATGACAAACAAACTGAGAACTGATTGGGAAATAATAAAAAAACATGTTAATGAAAACAGCTTTTTTTTGACAAATCAATAAACTATAGTACATAAGCCAGTTATAGGTCAACTGTAATTACCCAAGTGTACCCTGGCTCTTGTTCAATAGTGATCTCGGGTTACTGTCTCTGTGGATGTTCTTATTATTCTCTCAAAGGTCCATGTGGGTTTACACTGTGTTCTTTGTTTTTATCCCCTATCAGGGTGTAGGTCATCCACTTTGCAACCACTGTTGCTGAGATAGGCTCTAAACAAATATGAGAAAACCAAAGGTGCAAAAGTTGGTCTGTGTACAAACCAATGGAAAATACAAGATCGTATGTTGCCATCTACTGTTTAAAGAATGCACTGTACTTGAAGTGAACATGGACAGAGCAAGCGAAATTAACATTTGAAGAAATATGGTAAAATAAAAAATATAGTCCTGATAATGCGTTCAATTATATGTAATATAATTTGGATAAGCAAGCTATTCCCAGAGACCAATTTTCATAAGACATTGTGCAATAGGTCTAAATTGATTTGATGTTACATTAATGCAAGAAGAAAAAAAAAACAGTCACAATAAAACTTTCCCACAGCTCTTTTATGGTGATGCCTATGTACTCTTCAGGCTGCAGATCTCATGATTTGAGAGTGCTAAGGCAAAGCCCTTAAATAATTCAAGCATATAAGGTAGCCCAAGCCTGATATTTGCATTTGTCTATGTCATTTTGGCTAATTTATGAACATACAACAGCAGACAGTCACCACACTATATCACTATATGTTGCTTTATAGATTGCCATAGATTAAAAAAAATACTGCAGCAGAAATGATAAATGTTTGATAAACAGAAGGCACATCATCCGAGACCAGAGACCAGTCACAAGATTAGGAAGGTTTCATACTGTAAGTTTTTTTTTTTTTTTTTTACATTTTATTTAAATACCCTCTGGTAAGATTAACAAACTGATGACATTGCTTCTTTAATAAAGACTCAACAATAGACAAAAGGGCAAAAGATAAATTAACAAAGAAATTCAAATTCAAAGGATGTCTCATTTGTTAAGAGTCCTTAAGGCTAGTAAAAAAAAAGGCAATATAAAGTGACACTGAAACATAACTACTTCAAGTTGTCTTAAATATTACCTTCTTCTTTATCTTTCGCCTGTTCCCTTTCAGGGGTTGCCACAGAGAATTATCTGCCTCCATCTATGCCTCCACCCTACATCTGCACTCTGCATCCTCTTCTCCATAAGCTATTAATTACCTCTTACAGTTTTGTCATTTTCCATACTGCTTATTATGAGTAGGGTAACCTATCCCAGTGAATGTGTAGGCTCCAAACCCATCACGGTGCATAGTCACTATTACCCTATGAGCAATCTTGAAACATCAGCTTACAATGTCTCTAGACTGATGGTCCCACACAACAGTAACACTGGATGTGCCACACAATTTCTTAAATTTCTGAGGGGTGTTCGAATTAAGTGGAAACGTTTGTTGCTATTTGTTAAAATACTGTCAAGATTTCTCAGCACACTGGAAATTATGGCCGCCCAGGAATCTTCTTTAATGGCCCAAACACTGAAAATCTTGGAGGGAGGTCAAGACTGTGAGAATAACTTCCAGCCAAGTTCCTGTCATGTACAAGTGGTGTCTGTGAATGATAAGGTGTACAGTTCCCACAAATGCAGCTCTTCTGCAAGTTGGCAACAAGTTATCCATCAATCATCAATTGGGATCTACATTCATGGATGCACAGCCTTCTTTGAAAAAGTTTGCAACCTTCAAATATTGTACTGTGGCTAATGTCATACCTTATCAAGTGTCAATCAGTTTTCCTCCTGAAAATGATAACATGAACCAGGCAGTCTGATAAATGCTCATGAGAAAACTTTCTGCCTTGATGGGATCCAATCCTAGCTGAAACACTGCATAAGTGCATAAGTACAGCAAATTATTATATAGATAATTATTTTTATTTATTTATTTATTTATTTTTACTCTCAACAGAAATGTGTGCTGTCATTTTGTGCATTCAGAAGTCTCGGTTTCACTTGAATGCCATTTCCCATGCCATCATGTTTGTAGCATCTGTATGTGATTATATGCCTGTTGTATATGATAATATACAAGGAAAGTCGTGCATACAACTTAGGACAATATAAAAAAACAACAACAAACATTTGATGTCCTTGAGGACAAGCTTGAGATTTTAGTAATTGCTTTGTATTATTAAGTAATATTATACATAATATGTCTTATGAGCTTTTGTAGCTTGTTTTAAGCAAAGAAAGAAAATAAAAGAAAAGAAAAGAACAGGGAAACAAAATATCCAAGTTTTACAGTGCTGCAGGAAGTGAGACAGCCTTGTCCCATACTGGGACTTGTCTGTCTCTTCTCCCGACCCGTCCGCTTTACCCATAATCCCCCGCGCCGACGCAAGATGGAAGAGGGCAACAGCTGCAGGAGAACAATGTTTTGGCAGTAAACGCTGAAAGAACCGTGTGTTTGGGGTTCATTCAGACATTAAGGACATGCACAGGTGAGTGTTATTGAATCGACATCATTTCTTCTCACCGCTGTAGTGAACAGATTTCGAAATTATGAGTCGCAGGAGCGTGAAAAGCCGGAGTGCATACGGAGAGATGCGGAGCATCATTGTTTCTGTGTGCAATGCCACCCTGGGCCATTTAACACTTAGCTCAGATGCTAACACTTCATTAGCCTTGATTGTTTTTTCCCCCCTTTCTAAAATAAAAGAGATAAACTTTTCATTTTTGCGTGTATTCAATACTTCTGACTCATCTTTTGTGCTCAACAATTTAATAGCTCGTATTATTGTAGCTACAGTTGCTCAATATCGCGCGTTATAATTAGCTAACCTCGACACAGCTAAAGCCAAAACAGCAAGTTAATTGTTTAAACTCCAAACATTTTTATTTAAAAAATCGAAATACAGTAAATACCTTGATATATTTATAATTAGTGTGTAT
This sequence comes from Clarias magur, assembly GCA_013621035.1. Taxonomy (NCBI): domain Eukaryota; kingdom Metazoa; phylum Chordata; class Actinopteri; order Siluriformes; family Clariidae; genus Clarias; species Clarias magur. The sequence continues at coordinate 598,015 of QNUK01000389.1, read as the reverse complement.
GTTTACTAGTTTAGTAACTGGGTGTGCAATTTAGCCAGCTAGCTGTGTGTAGCCTTGTAGCGCGGTGCGTGCTAGCAGTGTGTTGAGCATCACGGCAGTGTTTTTTTTGTTCGCTTGCTAACACGATAAATCCCTGTGCCTTTGATTGAACCTGAACTAGAGTGCGTATTTGAAACGCCCAATTCATATCTAGTCGTTTTAATTTTATATTTATGGATAAGTAAACGTATAAAACCCCATATTATTATCAAATTAATTCATGAAGCTGCGTGGTGGTGAGTTGCTAGCAAATGTTTGCTAGCTAACACGATCACGGCTAGTCATTGAGCTAGCTTGTTATCCAGACGGAGATTGATTTGTTGAGCAGCATGAGAGGTAGATTAAATGTCTTTATCAGATAAGCTTCGGTAAATGATCCTAAATACCGTGATCCGCTAATTCTGGTGAAAGTTGCTTTCTCGATTGTTTCCTATATTCTGCTGGGTTAAGAGGCAGAAGAGCGATTGTGCCTGTGTCTGCGCCTTATTCATTATTTATGTAAAGGACATTAGCTTTGATAGCTCGCTAGCTCAGCCGACATGGCTCCGATAGCTTTCGTGTGCTAGCTAACGTTCTTCTCACCACAATAGATGCTGAGTCGCGGAATCAAATCCTCATCAAAATCGGGCTGGTTGGGACGCTAATACAATGAACGTTTCATTAAAGGTATGATCTGATCATATTTGAGATGTTTACTAAGCCATACATATACACATGGCACATCAGTATAATCACACAAAGCACGTTTCTATAACAGCTTCTCTTCAGCCACAGTCAGACTCATGGCTAAAAAAAGGGAACAAAAATGCATTTCTATCTCACCCCTGTAAGTTTTTAGTCTGTCATATAGAGCCCCTCTGCTATAATCAGTATGCATGTGTATCTGGTATAAGATTGAGTTACTTCGCTAGCCTTCATATTTTTATCATGAAAGAACAAAGTGTGATATAAAAACTGTGACATCATACATCTGTGACTAAACCGTGCAGCGTATAATGGGGGATCATTATGTTTCCAATATACCATAGTACACTACAGTACTAGATAATGTCATAGTGTGTTATAGTATGATTGCTTAAATCCTTCTGCTATTTATTCCTTTATTATGTTTATTCTTCTTTTATTATCTGTCTTTTTTATGACTGATTCAGAGAGCTTAGTTGTACTGTTGGTTACTTGTACAAATGGCAAATTAAAATCTCTTGAACTTTAAACCATATTTATTTACAAAGGTCAAGATGACTTCTCTATATCTCTGAATCATCTTTAGCAATGTAAACAGACAGAGGATGCATATTTCCCTTACCAAATAAATGTGATTCAAGATATTTAATTCACGGTTTGTACACATATGAACAGTATTGAGTGCATTGGATTTAATTTTTTTATTTTGTGCAGAAGCTCTCTGAATCAGTGATTAAAAAAGAAAGGTAACGTAGAATAAACATGTAATGGAGGAATAAATAGTAGTAGAATTTAAGCTATCAGACTGTAACACACTATAACATTATCTAGTACTGAAGTTCACTAAGGTATATTTTAAACATGATCCTCAGATATCAAACTATTGCGCAAGCTTCTGCACACAAAATTCCAATCCACTCATACTGTTGGGTATGTATCTCTTGAATTTTTAATCATATTTATTTGGTGAGGTCAGGATGAATCCTCAATGTCTGTTACTTATTATTTTATTTTAAGCAATATAAAGATGCTTATGTGGATTGCACCCAATTTTCTTTTTTTGAAAATGTTATTACAATGTAAAAAAAAAAAAATTAGGTATTCTAACCATGGTGTAAAAGCTAAATGCAATGGCCAATTGTGTATTAGTAAATCCCAAATATTGTCTCTGACCAAATTTGACTTCTCAAAAACAACTACGTCCTAAATTGCTCCTGGATCTCCTAGGATCTCTGACACACTGCCTGTGTGTCATGAGCTTTAATTATAAAGAGCATTGCGATTTAAAGTTCTATGCATGTGATAGAAAGGAGCATTGTGTGTAAGGCTGGTTATGGAGCTCTTTAGTGTACTGATTAGTCTGAATGGCTGTTCAGAAGTTTCCCACAAAAATATTAGGTTTTGTAGACATATAGTTTGTGTGTTTGTGGTAGACATTTTTTAAGGCTACGCAGGAAGATCTTACCTGGTTGTTCATATCTTTACAGTGTGTCTCATCTTTTGAGCTGAACGACCGTTGCCGTGTCGAGGAACCAAACATGAGTATTATCCAGGACAAGCTAGGCAACGAATTTCTGCGCAACGGCAGCATGGACCCCAACTACGCCCCCAGCATGATCATGCTCAGTCATTTACCTCCTGTCACCAGCTTTACAAGGCTCACCTCGCAGCCAGTGGTGACAGATTTGCCGCAAGAGATGGTCTTGAAGAAGGAGAGGGATTCTCCCGAGCATGGCGGCGGTTTTCTGCACAGCATGGGCATAAAGCAGGAAAAGTTCAACGAGCTTGACTACCGCGTCCCACTGTATGGAACAGGCCTGGGAACAGGAGGAGGAAAGAGTTCAGACATGCTGGACATTTCACTTGGAAGCCACCAGAACATGCTTTTGCATGATGTCAACATCAACAGTGTAAGCTTGAAAAGCTGAGGATGGTTTGGGAAATGTACTTTTTCCATGCCACTTGTGTTCATGTGTTTGTGGCCTAGGTTCATCGGCATGGTTAATTTGTATATATACCTGGCATTCTCAACGTCTTGTTAAAGATCCTGTTGTGTCTGTCTTTTTTTTAAATAGTCTTTTCATGCTCCATCATGTTTAGTTGTATTATTCTTGCTTTGACAGCATCTTTCTGGAAGATTAGGAAAAGATCCAAAAGACTCCACACACAGAAAAGGACGGAGGGCAAATGGGGAGGGAACAGAAGGCAGAGGCAGAAGGAAGCGGGGGGATTCCACAAAGGTACTCCTTATTTCAATTTCTCTCCCGCTCTGCCAGTTACAGAAGCCTTTTGGGTATATTTAATCTAGAGAAAAATGTGTAAGGAAAATATGACGACTAACACTAATGGATTAGTTTCTTCTGTGTTTCCTTTACTCAGTCAATGATGCTGGATGGGGAGGGAGGACCCCTTTCTCCCAGCTCCAAGCCGCACATATGTGAACACTGCAGTGCCGCTTTTCGTAGCTCCTACCACCTGCGCAGACATGTGCTCATTCACACAGGTGAAAGACATTTACTGCCAGTGCAATGCAGATACAACTCCATCTTTTTGCTGAAATGTTTAATGGGACAATTCATTAACATAAAATTTTAAACATATGTTTCCGATCATACAGGTGAGAGGCCATTTAGATGCAGTCAGTGTAACATGAGCTTCATTCAGAAGTATCTGCTGCAGCGGCATGAAAAGATTCATAGTGGTGAGTTCCATACTGGCACTTTTTCTTATTCAAAAACATACTTGGAAACAATTTGTTGTAGTTTGCGTATCTTTACATACGTTTCACAGATAGCTCATGATTAAGTTGATCTTTGCAGCGCATACAGATAAACCCATGTTAAGTGTATGTAATGTGAGCTTAAACCTCTGCCACAGATTAGACTTGATGCAGTTCTACATAAATGCAGTTACACACAGAATTAAAGAAAGCACAATAAACTGCCATATCACTGCATTTTCTACAGCACACTATTATCTGTACAAATGTACACACACACCAGACAGAAACTAAGACTTACTGTTAAGACTGAAATAATGTATATACTATATAATTGTAGTTGTGTTATGTGATGGTAAAACACCAGACATCTTGCGCTATTGGTCATTGTTAGTTGTCATTTAGTACAGCTAATAATGACCTATGACATATTTGTCATTGGTCACTCTTCATCCTGGTCATTCCTGAGTTAATAATTTTTTTTGTGTGTGTTGAATATTTAAGATGCTAAAATGACCAAAATGCACAAATCTCCCAGTGAGTATTGTATACAACTGTATTTCCTTTTTAACAGGGGAAAAGCCGTTCAGCTGTGACCAGTGTAATATGCGCTTCATTCAGAAATACCATATGGAGCGACATAAGAGGACTCACAGTGGAGAAAAGCCATATAAATGTGACACTTGTCAACAGGTAAGCATGACCTTGTGTGTAGTGCATTTGAAAATGTTTCAAGTGGTTATTTTATTCAATAAAATATTTTATGCACATTTAAGTTGCAATATATTGCATGAACTGATCATAAATTCACTGCGATTTCCTTGTGTATCTGCAGTATTTCTCTCGTACTGATCGTTTACTGAAGCACAAGAGAACCTGTGGAGAAGCCATAAAGAAGGGTCTGGATCCAGGGATGCTCGACCTTGGAGATGAAGACCTGGGACAAGGCAGCTACCTACATACTCAGGGAAATGCCAGCGCGCCACCACGTAAGAGAGGCAAATCCAAGAACAGTGGGGAGGGTGGAGAGCGGCGGAGAAAAAAGACTTCAGGTGCAGGCCAAATGGTCGGCCTGCAAGACTACACCATGGACATGGCCGCTGGCTCCGGGGCGTCTGCTTCAGGGGTGGGAAACATGGCAGACACCAGCATGGGAAACCAGCATGTTCGCACTCCCAAGCTTGCCTTTAAGAAAAGTGGGCGAAAGGGTGGGGACAAGAGCCTGCTGTCATTAGGTGAGGCCGGTTCAAACTCGGCTCTCCATGAGCAGAAACTGTTACCTCCTAAATCTAATCCAATGGATCTGCCTGGTGCAGGAGGTATGGACAGTCTAGGCCTACTCCAGGGATCCTCAGAATCTAAGCAAGGAGGCACGAGCAGCAACTACGATGACGCCATGCAGTTTCTAAAGAAAAGGAGGTACTTGCATGCAGCGAACAGTGGTGGTAGTGACTACAGCTCAGTCCACCTTCCACCTCAGCAGACGGTTATCCAGGGCGGCATTGGTGAACCCACACTAGCATTACTGGACACATCACCTCTGGTCAGTGTTGACCACAAGCATGACAAGTCAGGAATCCCAGACGAGGTACTGCAGAGCCTGCTGGATCATTACTCCCATAAAAGTGATGTGACTTTTGATCTCTCAGATCCCCACCATGTCGAGCTGCATGCTGCTTCAGCAACCTCTGAGCTGGGAGCAGACGAAAGCTCTTCAAATGGCTCAGCCGACAAGAGCGGCGTCATGAATGAGTATTCCAAATTCCTGCTGCAAACACTGGAGAGGACAAGTCATAGCAGTAGTGGTATCTTTACATTCTTCCCGGAGAAGCACATGTATTCTACGTCTCCTCTGGAGTGTACCTTTGGCCAGTCTATCTCCTCACCTCATGGTCCCTCATCTGCTTCTGTGCTACCAAAGCCCCACTTCAGCATGCTGGTGGGCTCCCATTCTCCCTCCCACTCCTCTCCGTCTTCCCAGCAGGCCTTTCACCTGAGTTCCCTGGAGACCTCTGCCCACCAGCAGCTTACACCGTCTCAAGAGCTCACTGAGCAGTTAGACACCCAGGAGCTTGCCAATGGGCAGAAGGATCAACAGGTCAAGAATGGCATTGCCACCAGTGCAAATACTACCAGCAGTGGCTCCACTTCTGTCTATTCTTTGTCATCTCCTCCTGATCTGACGGCCCTGGAACCATCGAAGGAGGTGGACATGCGCCCCACCTTTCAGATCGAAAACTTCGCTCAGGCATTCGGTTCCCAGTTTAAATCCGAGCGCCGGACCCCACTGGCGTACAGTGCTGACCCCCAGATCGTCATAGTCGAGGTCGACCCCCGAATATCGCGGACACCTGTGTCAGAATTCTCAGGGTATACCAGTCTGTTAGCTGATGTAAATGAGCCAGCTAGCTCAGGAACCAAAACCCCCACAAGCCAAAGCTACAGGTAAAGGTTTTGGTAGCCAGCCTAAAACTCCAGTTTGGGACAAGAACTTTCCCCAATGCCCTCAAACCCAATTCCCTCTTTTTTTTTTAAAGCAAGATAAAATATTAATTATTACACTGCCATTAATTGTTAATACTCTACCAGGGAAGGTCTACCCGACCTCAAATGCAATTTTTTAATATTCTTCTTTTTTAATGTCTTTTAGTTCCTCGTTTTATTAGTGTAGTCATTTTGGTGATTAGAGGCTAGATAATGACTGGCTTGACTTTTCATAAACCCTGTGTTTTAGCAATCAGGTTAGAATTGTAAAATAGATGAAGATGGTCTATAGTAATAACTATTGTCGGGGTGTGGCCCAGTATTCAGTGGCAGAAAATGTCAGCCTTTTGTCTGTTACAATAATTGAAAGTATTACTCAGGAAAAAAGCGTTTTTAAATAATTAGGTGCAAATAGCACTGTTTTTTTTTGTTTGTTTGTTTTTTAAACAAGTATAGTTTAAAACTACAATGAATCTTGTTTTCTGAAATTCCTTGAGGAAAAAAAAATCAAATCCATGCTCAGTCTACCTGTTCAGCTGATCACACTGGTGAATCTTTCCACTACTTGTACATATGCAGAGATTATGGTACTTTGTCAATGTGAAAATACTTTAATCACTAAAGGACAGTAATAAGACACCGTCATAATCCGACATACACACACACTTGGTTCTGTGCAAATGCTCATGGAAATCTCTCTGCTTGCATGTCTTTTTTTTTTTCTTCTTCTTTTTTTTAGTAGCATACATTTATAGCTACTGAAATGTGGCCTCAGGGTTTGTCGTACACAGGCTGGTTTATACTTCTGCATTTGTGAATCTGTGAAAGTGTCAGGGTGTCCTGTAAAACCATTCGCTTAGGGGTTTACCACTACAGTAGAGGGCAGTGTTGCATGTAGCATATCAGAACGTTGTGAACTCAAATCAAAGAAGAGAGACTTGTGCTTCACTGTAGACGAACCTAAAGTACTGGAGTTGGTTAGGGAGAGTTTAATTTTTACATTGTACTTGATGATTATTGGCAATATTTTGCTGAAGTCTTTTTTAAAAATTGTTTCCGGGGTTATTCATTCGGTCAATAAAATTGTCCAGTGTTTTGGCACCTCTTTTCCATAATTCGTTGTCCCTGTTCTTTTTTTTTTTTTTTTTTTAAGTTTGTAAACAAAGACCTTCTGAAGTCTGCAAGCTGTTTGAGTTTCTGTTTTGTATGTTACCTGAAACGCTTTTCTGCTCAGCTGATCAGCGCGGTGCACAACATATTGTCATGAGCCATGCCAGTTCCCCTCAAGCTACACTTAACCATGAACTATCGTTAGTTGCCTCAAAACTTTGCAGAAGTATAAATTAGCCATTGATCATAGCCCGTCGTTTAATGTGTCGGCTCTCATCCCTTTTATTTCTCAAGGAATCATATTAGCACTTTTACCACTGAAGACAACTGTTGGAATACAAATACATACATGCTTTTGTTCAGAGGAAAGCTGTGATTTTTTTTATTTTGTTTGTTTTTTATGGGAATGGGTGTTTATTGCTAGGGGCATTTTTTAATATATCGTGGGATGGGAGGGTTATTAGCATGAATTGTTCTAGCAGTGCTATTGACATGGATGCCATACCAATTTTTGTGCTGTGGAGCCTTGGGTGTAAGTACAGGGCCTCTTTGTATTCAAAGTGTATTTAAGTATTATGTTAAGGTTGATTTTCCTTTTTTTTTTTTTTTTTTTCTTTGGAATAGCTGCATTTGGAATTCTACCTCTCAAATTTGAAATTTGATGCCTAAAGGACAAAAATGCAACCTTCCCTTTCAAGGTCTTGCTTGGAGAACCATCCAAGTTGTTGACTGTTAAACTCATGCAAATCTGAATTTTTGGACCTGAACCTGTCTTTTTTTTTTCTTTTCTTTAAATGTTATCCATGAAATCAGGAATCTCAGCCCGAGGAGACTTGTGAATCTGATCACCATTTTTCTTTTCCCCAATTCCGAGATGCAATCTTTGCTGTGCCCGTGAATGGAGCAGGAAGATGCCTGTGTCTTCCTTCCATGTCTCCTGCTCCTATCCAGCATACACGGGACCCAGCTATTGGCCTCAGTCCCTTCACAGAGAACTGCTGATTCTGCACTAGTCTCGGGGCTCAAAACCTAAATGCTGCACTCCAAACTTGTCCCATAAGTTTTTATAAAATGAAAAAAAAAAAAAAAAGTGGCAAAAAGAACACAATTGACCTTAATATACCTCATATCACTGTATACACGACAAAACCAGGGACGTGTTTCATGTAGCCTATATAGTGGTAATATTGTAGTGTACATCAGCCATATTGTAAAACCATTTAATGCCACCTGTGTTTACGATTGTCGTTCATGTTGGTCTGTTGGAATACAATTATTTTTTTTTGTCTGTTAAGCAATTTTGCCAAGCAGTGTTTCCTTGTAGATCTCTTCCCCTTAGGATTTCTTGAATTTGTTCCATGTTTTCTTTTCCTCCTTGTTTTTGTTACTTGCCATAATGTGTTTTGATATGATCTCTAGAAAGAATTTGTTTACAATAATTTACAAAACACTAAAGCTGTGTTTTTTCTTTTCCCTGTTTGATTTTGTTGTCTGATGCATGATATGAAGTTTTTGTATGGCTTTTTTTCTGATCACAATTGCACCATTTTTTTGTGTCCTCATCTTCAAGCTTTTTTGTGACTACAGGGCTGAACATGTCAGATGACTTTATATATGATTAGATAAGCCAATAAAACCTTTTGTTATGAAAGCTCGGAAGTGCATGTTTTCTGTGTTGTGAACTGATTTTTGAAGCGGTCTAACTGATTGTGCCCTTTGGCATCCAACACTTTCATTCTAGCCTTCCCATAAATCACAATACAGCAACGTCTGATTCTCTGAGCAGGGCACACAATTGCAATGCAAAAGCTTATCCCCGGAGACTTAGGGCACATGGTATGGTACACCCTGAACAGGTTGCCAATCCATCACAGTGCACAGACACACACACATACGCTCACTCATTCAAAGTGTTATTGTACTATGAGAGGAAACCGGAGTACCCGGACGAAACCCACCAAGCATGGGGATAACATGCAAACTCCATGCACACCGAGACGGGAATTGAGCCTGGCCAGGGATCGAACCCGCACTAAAAATAACCTTCCTGTCATATTGTAAATTTTCTAAACTGAAAGACAAAATTTGGTATTTGAGTGTTTTAATGGTTTAGCCGAAAGAAAAAAAAGGCTTGGGATTCTTAAACAATGCAGTTTATATTCTAAAGACATCCTGATTGCTGTAGTTCTGGCCAGTTGTATTGGAGATTGTTTAGGAGCCTGCCATCTAAAGCTACTTTTTAAGGTTTAATGTAAACCAAACCAATCAAAGCAAAACTGGCCCAGGTTTCTTCTTTAGCTATTAACCAGGAAGTCCAGTGCATGATTGTATTTTGAACAGCTGCTATATTTCCCCTTGTGAATTTTTCTTTTTTCCTTCCAGTCAAACAAATCAGATACATTTCACAAATTGCACTGAAAATCTGTATCGAATAGTTTGAGTAAATAAGCTGCATTTCACCATCTATTATAAATGTTCTGTCTGGGATTTAGTTCAAATATAAACATCATTACTTGTGGATACAGTACATTATTCCCCTTCGGTGTTATTTTATAGAATTGTCATAATCATCATCCAAGATGGCATGATCTTAATGGTTATAAATAACTCCTGCTAGAGCTGATTGGGAAGCCTCAGGTGGACAGAAAAATGATATTTCCTCCATGAAATATTAATCATTAGTCCTCATGTACTCATTAGTTTTAGTTATGTATTTTGTATGTAAAATAGTGACATTAGAAAGTCTTTAGTGTAGCAGGAAGTGAATATTGTGGTTAATATTAGATTAATCAGTCCTTAAAATTGATTAGATTACATCGCCTTAAAATGAACAACCTGCAGAGTCCAGTGTAACCGCGGACTGAAGGTCAGATGGCAGACTTTGTACATGTTTATGTTACTGCAAAGAAAGACGTTTTTATGTTGTTATTCTTTTAGGAATTTTAAAACTTGAAATATTATGTCCTTTAGATCCCAGAGAATAGATTGAGACATATAAAGCTCATTCCATGGCATATGCTCTGATTGGCCATAATATTAAAATCACTGAAGTATGACTGATTAAAATGGCACGTGTATAGCTAGGGTTTGCATATACAGTATTAGGCAGCAAGTGAACAGTCGTCTGTATTGGAAGCAGGAAAATGAGCAAGCACAAAAGTGGCTGACAAATTCCACATTGTGATGATTAGATGATTCGGTCAGAGCATCTCCAAAATCGTAACACATGTGGTGTGCTCCTGTTACGCATTGTACCTATAAGAAGTGCTCCAAAGATGGACAACTGGTGAATCAGTGACAAAGTTAATGATGGTTCTGATAAAAAGGTATCAAAAAACACAGTACATCAAAGTTTGTTGTGTAATGTTGGGTTATTATTGGGTTATTTTAATGTTATAGCTATATGGGTGTACAATCATGATCTAATCCTACAACATCTGTCTCTACTTAGTTCTAACTTTTGTTTAATGCTACTTAAAGATAGAATTGTACACAATAAGTTATTGACATAGCTAAGTTCAAAAATCCACTTTATACATATTACAGAATTTCCATGTGGCTCCTTCAAAATACATGTAAAGTATAAAACTTGTAGTTTTTAGTTCAATCAAACTGTCTGGAGAAAAAGCTGTTTTTATATTTAAATATGATGGAAACATATAACAATTAAATCATGTGATCTACTTAAAATAGCCTAAATCACTCACTCATCATCTATACCACTGTATTCAGGGTCATGGGGGAGCCTATCCCAGGAGACTTCGGACATGAGGCTGGGATACACCGTGGACAGGGTGCCAATCCATTGCAGGGCAAACACACATACACTCATTCACACACTACGGCCAATTTGGGAACGTCAATTAACCTAACCTACATGTCTTTGGACTCAAACATGCAAACTCCATGCACACAGAGACGGGAATCGAACCTGGCCGGGAATCGAACCCGGACCCTGGAGGTGCAAGGCGACAGTGCTAACCACTACACCCCTGTGCCGTCATAGCCTAAATCACAGGATTCGTCTTTTTTAAAATTAAAAAAAATAAATAAATTTTAGTACTCCTGTGGGTCAAAAATGTATCTGTTTTTACAAGATTTGGGTTGCAGTCTTGTTTACCCAGGTTTATTTTACAACCTAAAGTTTAAAAGCAAAACTATTTACTTTTTTTTTTTTTTTTACCATGATCTAAATTTAGTGTAACGCAAGCTATTCATTCTTTATGACCTTGCTTACGGTAAAGTGTAAGGATTGGCTGTGTGACTCGTAACATCCCAGGACACACCAGTCTGAGTTATAAGCTTAGATAATAGACGACATCTGGTATCCATATAAATATGTATGTTATTACAACCAACATGGAAAATCAGAATACGAACACATTTTTATTAACCCATGATCCAATTCAAAAGCTGGGAGGCATCATCTTATTCTTGAAAGCTTTTTACATGCTGTACCCAAACTATCCTGCCATATAATCAGGGCAGGGATTGATTGCAGTCATAAGTCATAAGTTGTTCCTGGGCAGTTGTCTGTAAATGTCACACACAAGTGAGAAACTTTGGACCCTGCTCCATGGTGACAACAATTCCAACGTCACACTGTGCAATAAAGACGTCTTTCCTGCTGATACTTCCTTGTGTCTTTATGTCGTCTGACCACACTGTGCTACGAGTTAAAAAGATTTTCACAGTGCTTTGTAAATAGCACATCCAATCGTCTCTTTTGATTTAGAACTCCTTTAAAATCCCTCGAGTTTATCATATCATTTGGCATCATTTGAAAAAATATTTGTGAAGCCAGGATTGTGGAAAAAAATATGTACATCATACATGCGTATATAATTTATAAAGTGAAAATATCCAATTGGGGGAAAAAAAAGTTTGTTCCATTTGGGGATTTTGGCTTACAGTTCATGGGAAAAAACAGTATCTCAAATCCCCCCATGGCACCCCAAGTCATTACTGACCTCTCCACTCTTCCTCCAGATTCTGGGACTTAGATTCCCAAATATAATTCAAAATTATATTTGGGAATCTGAAAAGTGAAGTTTGGACTGAGCAATGGTCCAGTTCTTTTTCCCTTTAGCAAAGATTTTTGCTTCTGACATTGTCTCTGGTGATTTGATACTAATAAAGCAGCTGTTTTAGTCCATTCCCTGAAGATGACGTGCATAGTGACCCTTGATGCACTGACTTCAGCCTCAATCCACTCCTTGTTCTTTAATCAGCTTTGCTTGACATTTTTCTTAAGACTCTTGTCATGTTCTTAAGGCTGTGTGGGACATTTTCCTACCACACTGGACCAGACTGATAGAGATTCATGGCATTTATACTGTATGAATAGTAACTGACTAATTGACTAATAGTAAATTATATATTCTAATATTTTGAGAGACCAGATTTTTGATTTTCATGAGTTGTAAATGAAAATCAAAAGAAAAAGTTTCACCTTTTGACGTAAATCACATTTTAGTATAATCACATCAAGTAAACCACAAAAGAAAACGAAGTTTTACAAGATATATATATATATATTTTTAGATGCCCTGCTTATATACAGTATTACCACTGATTGTCATTTATTGGTTATAATCAACAAATAATTGAGAAATAGCCCAATTAAACTGAAACCAGGAACCAGAACCAGGAAAAAGTCTGTCTCAGTATCATTTAACACAAAATTGTCTGTTCCAGTATGTAATGTGTTTTACTCCATATACACATCAATAGATACATTGTATCTGTCTGTACGTGACTGTTTTCAGGCTTCATGTTACCTCATGTGAAAAAAAAAAAATTAAACCAAATTGAGTTAGGAATTTCTTTCCGAAAACGCGTTATAAGTCCTGGGTTAATAATGTACTACTCACCCTTATGAGATAATGTTTTACACAAATAGAAACACAGTTTCAGTCAATCAGGAACTCTGTCAATTCAGTCCATGGTGTCATTCAAATGAATGAAGATTGGCTTAGAACTTATTTCTCTCTCCCCTTTTTTCAAGGATAGATTTTAATTATGTGTTTTAAAATAATAGGGTCATTAACATCTATACTATAATCTCATCTTACAACATCTTGTTTTTTCTTAACTCCACTATCAGCCACTCATTATGTGTTATGGAAAATAAACACGTTCACTCACTCACCATCTATACCGCTTTATCCTGTATACAGGGTTTAAGTTTAAGTTTAAGCCCGAAATGGATTTACAAGTTATGTTTTATTTAATTCAGTGTTAATCCGCAATGCTATGCAATCTTAGACTTAACTTGAATTTAATTTGAAACTTAAATTGATATTTCACTAGATTACATTGTATTAATTTTATTGTTTAAAACTAAACTTAAAAAGTTCTGATTTTATTGTGAAAACAAATTATTATGAGTGAAATATAGTTTTACGCAATAACGGTATGGCTATTTATAGGAATGTTTCGGGTTCACAGACTCTTTACAACGGCAAATTGCTACAATTTGAAGCTCTGTATGAGATAGCATAGCATGACATATACACTGATTAAAGTCCTATGAAAAAAAAAGAGTTGACTTTTTGAACCTCAACTTTAATCTCTCCCTGTCTACTTATCAGTGGCTCATATTTAGTTCATATCAAGAAACAACTATAAAAGCTCTTGAAAAAAAAAAAAAAAAAACCTAATGCAATATGTAAAAATGAACAATGGAATTATTTGTTCACCAATTAAGTATGTCTGTTTGTTTTAAAGATGTGTATAACTAAATATTCCACAATAATATCAAACTTCCAAATGTCATTAATGTAAATATCACATGCTGTCTTTACAGTAACTCTAATCAACAAACAATCATTGTCTAACATGATGTCTATAAGCATTTCAAATCCTATCATGGCATGAGCTTGCCCATTTTCTTTTTTTTCTAAATGAGCTTTCATATTAAATGGTCTGACCCTTTTCATTCCCTTCACATAATATCCTTACTTCACATAAAATAGGTTGGTATTCCAAAAGCTAATTTGTTAACCATTTGGTCAGGATTGGCCTATTAATCGATTTTGCCATAACCAGACCTTATGTGCCTAAACCATATTTGACCCCAAATTCTTAACATTCTACCTGAGATTTCACAATCAATTGTTCTGCCATAAGATTATTACTACTTTAAAAATCCTGTATGACCCTGTATGAACATGCAGGAAGTTTTAGCTGGCACATAACTGGTGGTGGATTACTCAATGAATTTGACATGATCTGCATGGAGCGTCCTTAGCAAGAAACCCTGTGGACTTTGAAGTAAGCAAAAGAACATCAAGATAAGCCAGAGGCCTTTTGTTCCATAGTTGTTGGACTGATTAAATAAAAAAAAACATTTAGACACAATCAAGGTACCAATGCTGTTTGGATAAATAAATAAGTAGAATTTGATGAAAATAGAACATCGCCAACTATTAAGCACGGAGGTGATGGAGAAAGTGGAAATATTGCAGGTAAATGAAAGAATAGATTTCAGTAAGTATAAGCAAATTCTGACAGTAATGTGACAGTCATTCAGATATCTAAAACGTTCCTCAAACTTCACTATGACCCGCTCCAAATAGGTTCCAAACTGTCACTGGCTCGTTTTTCAGTGAAAACCTGCAGGCAGTTTTTAAACGCACTGTGCATGAAAAGAGACCCTAGAAAATCCCAGCACTAGAAAAGTAAGAGTGGGTGAAATTTCCTGAAACAAGAGTACAAAGACATTTACTACATGTACTTGGTTATTTTTTCTTGTTAATAAAAATGCAGTGCATCAATATGAACAAATAAAAGAAACACTTAATAGGTAAATGTATGTGGTTTTCCCTTAATATAATTTCCTTTAACCTTTTAAGAAGGCTTTTCGCTAGATTTTGGAGTGTGGCTGTGGGGATTTGCCCCTTTCAACCACAAGGACATTAGTAAAATCAGGCACCAATGTCTTCTTCAAGTAGGCCTTGGGCACATCCAGTTCATCCCCACAAAAACTTGTGGCATAAAATTAGGCACAAACCTTGTCTTTAGAAATACAAAAGATGAGCTAATATATCTGTATGTAAGACTACAACCATTGTGTATTCAAACATGTACAGTGAACTGAGCTGCAAGAAAATATTTCTGTAAAATATTTGCACATGAATCAAATGCAAGCTTTCTGTTTTGTCCATTGGACGGGGCATATTTTTCGTTAGGATCTACAACAGCGCAAACATCTAGTTTAACTGTATTACTAACCTTGATGCAATATGTTATATGTTTATTATATGTTCAGCCACTTACATATACTGTACCTGTGCTTATACAGTAAGTAAACATTAAGTAGAGGGGTTACAGCTTGTGGGAGTGTTCTGATGGTCTGACCACATCCCTCTTTTTTTTCTCCATTAAAACTGTAGGAGCCGCCAGGAGCCGACTCATTACACACAGAAACGTGTTTAAAGAAGCTCTTTTCTTATTAAACACCGGACTTGCATTATGGCTGTAATTAAGCAGCTCTTGAGCTTCGGCTTACTGGCTCTGCTTGTGGGTGAGTGCAGTTTTATGGCTATTGTGGCCTTAATGGTGTTTAATGATAAACATGGTAAAACCTCTAGGTACAAATGTCAGAGGGAAATGTGTTTATCCACAGATTCTTTAATTTTTATTTTAATCACTAAAAGCCTAATATATTTCATTATGAGTCTGGGATTTTTACACTGTGATTTGTGTTGATTTTTAAACTCTATTTTTCATGTGAATGATAGGAAATTGTCTTTCTCCTGCCTAGTTAAATAAAACTTCCTTATGTGGACGTCTGATAGCTATGATATTATTTTGAAAAATTATTATTATTTAATCATGTAATAAATAACTCTATTAAATTAAATCTACACTGTCATTTTAATTTTGCAGTCAATCATAGATGGATGCCATAAAAACCAAAAAAGATTTTATTTGGCTATTTTACTAGCAGAAAGCAATGCAGATTGTCAGATATTTAATAATGCTAAAAATGTACATTTAGCTAAATTCTAAGATTAAATTTATAATGTAGTATGCATAGTTTACACAGTTGTCCATTTTTGGCATTTTAAGTCAAAGTTTAAGTTAAATAGGAAATGTGGCGCTTCAGTGGCCGTAATGTTTCAATAGTGTCTTACTTAGTAAAGAATCTTAAACACACATTTATGATTTAATACACCCAATGTGTGTTGATTTGGGTCAAAAGTTTATCGAAAACACTTTCAAGGTCTTTTTCCATTTTTAAAGCCATTGTCATAAAAAGTCAAAATATTGCCTGTTGAGTGAAAACAGCTGTTAATTTTTTTGGAGGCGTTTGATGCAATAGTCACATATCTGCTCTGTGATCATACACCACCAACCACACTAAATATATATATTTTTTATTTACATTTAGATTTAGGCATTTGGCAGACACTCTTATCCAGAATGGCTTACAAAAGTGCTATGAATTTATTCATTTGTATTGCTTATTCTAGGATAGATAGGATATACATGCTGTACAGTGCAGACATAATCCATGAACCCTACATTAAACAGTGCAAGAAAGTCTGGAAGAGTAGAACGTAATGCTGTCTGGAATTAAACTTTTCAGTGCCAATATTATATTTGTTTAGTGCAAGGAGCAATTAATAATAATAATAATAAAAAAAACCTCTTTAAATGGGTTTATATTGATACTCAAGTAGATTTGTTTTTGTTCCCTGTTCATGCGGGCTTAATAATTTGTGTGATACACAAAGGCAAGTGACGGATTTTGCCCCTTCTTTTAAACGACCCATACTTTGTGTCATTCATGTTTTTAACTTGCACAGACAGTTTAATGTCAGTCCATATCACATTGTGCTACATCTGCATAGTTACAAACAATGAAATGTAAATACAATACAGACATGATTATGATTGAACTGACAATATTTTAAAATATTTACAATTTTAAACTTTTGAACTTTTCAAGACAAAGATCCAAGAATTTTAAACAAACAAACAAACAAACAAAGAATTAGGCACTCAAAAAAATGTTCCAGTAAACTGTAACATTTACTGTTTTTACAACCATCTATTTTTTTCAAATACATGTGCCAGTTTTCTTGTTTATATGTTTGCATGCTTCAAAGTTCGCAAGTGGTATCAGTCTAAGATTATATTGCTTCCTCCTTTCTACATGAAGTTATATAAAACTTTATTTTATAAAAGTTATAGAAGTTATAAAAACGTGTGTGTGTGTGTGTGTGTGTGTGCGTGTGTGTGCGTGTGTGTGTGAGATTGGTCGTTCTTTAACTAACTATGTAATGAAATCATTGCAGATAGTAAAATTTGTTTAAATAATGAATAAATCTGCAAGTGGAACAAATGTGCACAAAGACAGTAATTATTCCTGCATTAGTGTTATTGTTCTGCCATGTCTATGCTTCACAAATAATAAATGTATTCTGATTAGAGGCAGTGTACACTAATTCACTTGACTAGTATGGCCTTCATCTTGCTGCATGATTGCCTGTTTGTCAGAATGTGTATATACTGGTGTGATATGTGATATACATACGTGATGTTGTGGGATATGGTTCCAGGCTGGTCTAAGGAAATTATTCAATGGCATGTTGATGAGGCAGACCACTACCTTTAGCTTTGCTGAACTCGCCACTGTTTCGGGTGAATATTTACTTAGCATAAGAAATCAGGGCTTGGAGACAGGATTTGAGACTCTGTTGTCTGGATGCTTAATCAGATCTGGAGTGTCTGCAGGTTGGATCAGCGGCATTGCACTGGTGCCTTTCTACCATTTCCAGCATTGACATTTTGAGCAATTTGTGCTGCATTGGCTTATCTGTGAAATTAGACATGAGGGGATGGCTTTTGTTCCCCGCATCCATAAATGAGCCTTGTGCGCCCATGATCTTGTCACCAGTTTACTGGTGTATACTGTAGTTGATAATCAATGTAAATGTGTTAATGTTAATGTTGTGGCTGATTGGTATATGTTTGTGAGTGTGTTGTATAGTTGGTGATCAATGTTGTTTAGTTCACCTGTTAGTGGGAATAATGTTATGGCTTGCATGCTTTCCAGAGTTATTGGCTGTTACTAGACAAATATTTGGCTGTTCCCATGTTTCAGGTGAAATCTACACCCAGGCACCAAATGCAGCAGAGAGAGTTGGGACATTGTGTAATTATCTTCACAATGCAATAATGGGACATTATTACTGGCTTTTTTTAATGGTGTGAAATATTTGAAATTGGAGGAATGGTGTGTTGATTGTTTATATACACGTGTGGTCCCTTTACCTTACACAGCACCTGTCTGTAACTCCAGGCCTAAAAATAAAATATCACATGAACTTTTATTTGACTTTACTGATATCTGTTTTTTCCTTCTTTTCCCTCTACTTCATTATCCACTTTGAAACAGGAACCACCATCTCTGATGATACAGCAAGTAAGGCAAAATTGAGACTGTCTTCACCACTATAGGGCATTATTGCTGACTTTTTATTAACAGTATATAACAGTATCTAGAGCAACTGACTAACAAATAAAATTCACATTTGCTGTTATTTGACATTGTTTAATTATTTTTTCTTTAATCACCTTTTAAAGAAAGGCCTCCGAGTGGCGGAGGCCTCCGAAAGGCCTCCGAGTGGCGCAGTGGTTAAAGCGCTCGCCCTATCATCCGGAGATCACTAGTTCGAATCCCGGGTGGTGCCGTAACCTCTCGCAGCCGGAGGTCTAGAGAGAGCTGATTGGCCGAGCTCTCTCAGAGGGGAGGGATGAGAGGTACATAGTGCTCTGACATTAATCATGGCTCTACAGCCAGTCAGGGGCGTCTGTGAGCTCGCCCCTGACTGGGGAGCGGATAGTGTAGTGTGTTACGCCGCCCCCAACGGTGCGCGAGCGAGCAGTTAGAAAAGATGCGGTTCGGAGGAAACACGTGATAGTCTTCGGCCCTCCCGGCTGAGTGGTAGACTTAATGTGGGAGCCCCCTAGTGACGGGGAGGAATTGTACACGACTAAAAATTAGGGGAAAAAAATCATCTTTTTCCTTCCAAGTTTCCACAAAAGCTACCACTACACTTCTAACAAGTAAGGCAGATTATAAATACCATCTGATTGTTCTCAATGCTATAGAACATTATTGCTAGCTTTTTCTTAATGTATATATTTCAAACTGGAAGAGTGTTTAGACGAGCTATAAACCCTTGTTTTTAAGGCAGAACCTGTCCTTGCTCATATAAACCTTTTCTCTTTTTTCCACTTTGAAACAAAAACTACCATCTCTGCATCCAGGTAAGGCAAAATTGAGACTCATGTGACTATTTTCACCACTATGGAACATTTATTGCTGACTTTTTATTAACAGTATAACAGTATATAACAGTATATAGAGCAACTGACTAACAATTAAATTAATATTTGCTGTTATTTGACATTGTTTAATTTTTTTTTCTTTGATCATCTTTTTCCTGAACTTTATTATCAACAATGAAGTTACCACAAACGCTACCACTACACTTCCAACAAGTAAGGCAGATTATGAATACCATCTGATTGTCCTCAATAATATATATGATTTTTTATTAACAGTATAACAGTATAAAACAGTATCAAGAGCAATTGAGTAACAAATACTGTTGTTTTGGCATTGCTCTTCTTCTTCTTCTCCTTCTTCTTTTTTTAATAATCTTTTTTCTGAACTTAATTATCAACAATGAAGCTACAACTGCTGCCTCTACAGTAACATCAGGTAAGGCAGATTATGAATACCATCTGATTGTTCTCAATGCTATAGAACATTATTGCTAGCTTTTTCTTAATGTATATATTTCAAACTGGAAGAGTGTTTAGACGAGCTTTAAACCCTTGTTCCTAAGGCAGAACCTGTCCTTGCTCATATAAACTTTTTCTCTTTTTTCCACTTTGAAACAAAAACTACCATCTCTGCAGCTCCAGGTAACACAAAATTGAGACTCATGCGACTGTTTTCACCACTATAGGACATTATTGCTGACTTTTTATTAACAGTATAACAGTATATAACAGTATATAGAGCAACTGACTAACAATTAAGTTAACACTTGCTATTATTTTACATTGTTAAATTCTTTTCTTTAATTCTCTTTTTTCCTGAACTTTATTATAAACATTAAAGGTGGAATCACAACTGCTAGCCCTACACTTACACCAGGTAAAGAAGATTGTAGACACCATCTGATTGTCCTCAATACTATAGAACATTATTGCTAGCTTTTTCTTAATGTATATATTTCAAGCTGGAAGAGTGTTTGGAAGAGCATCAAACCCTTGTTCCTAAGGCAGAACCTGTCCTTGCTCATATCTATTTTTTTCTCTTTTTCCTGTTCGTCATTATCCACTTTGAACAAAAACCACCATCTCTTCAGCTACAACTGTCACAGGTAAGGCAAAACTGAAACTCATGTGACTTGTCTTCACCACTATGGGACATTATTGCTTACTTTTTATTAACAGTATAACAGTATATAACAGTATATAGAGCAACTGACTAACAATTAAGTTAACATTTGCTATTATTTTACATTGTTTAATATTTTTTTTCTTTAATTCTCTTTTCCTGAACTTTATTATCAACATTTAATATGGAGACAAAACTACTGGCACTACACTTACACCAGGTAAAGAAGATTCTGGACACCATCTTGTCTTCAATACTATAGGACACTGTTGTTAGCTTTTTCCTAATGTATTGATTTCAAACTGGAAGAGTGTTTAGAGGAGCGTCAAACCCTTGTTCTTAAGGCAGAACCTGTCCTTGCTCATGTCTATTTTTTCTCTTTTTCTGTACTTCATTATCCACTTTGAAACAAAAACCACCATCTCTTCAGCTACAACTATCACAGGTAAAGCAAAACTGAGAGTCATGTGACTTGTCTTTATCACTATAGGACATTATTGCTGACTTTTTATTAACAATATAACAGTGTACCAGTATCTAGAGCAGCTGACTAACAAGTAAAACTTATATTTGCTGTTATTTGACTTTGCTCAATTATTTTTTTCTTTAATTCTCTTTTTTCCTGAACTTTATTATAAACATTAAAGGTGGAATCACAACTGCTAGCCCTACACTTACACCAGGTAAGGAAGATTGTAGACACCATCTGATTGTCCTCAATACTATAGAACATTATTGCTAGCTTTTTCTTAATGTATATATTTCAAGCTGGAAGAGTGTTTGGAAGAGCATCAAACCCTTGTTCCTAAGGCAGAACCTGTCCTTGCTCATATCTATTTTTTTCTCTTTTTCCTGTTCGTCATTATCCACTTTGAACAAAAACCACCATCTCTTCAGCTACAACTGTCACAGGTAAGGCAAAACTGAAACTCATGTGACTTGTCTTCACCATTATGGGACATTATTGCTTACTTTTTATTAACAGTATAACAGTATCTACAGCAACTGAACTTTATTATTTTTCCTGAATATTATCAACATTAAAGGTGGAAGCACAACTGCTAGCCCTACACTTACACCAGGTAAGGAAGATTTTGGACACCATCTTGTCTTCAATATTATAGAACATTTACAACAGTAAATAACAGCATATAACAGTATAGGAGAACTGGCTATCAAATGAAATTAAACTTCACTAATTCACAGTCATTGAGACCCTTCACCTTCACATTGTAACTGCCTTCACCACTATGGAACATTTATTGCTGACTTTTTGGGTGTTGTAAAATATTTGAAGCTGGAAATGTGTGTGTTTTTTTACTTAGTTCCTTTGGCTTGACTCCTTGTTCTTTGAACAGCACCTGTCTGTAGCTCCAGGTCTACAAATATAATGTTATGTGACTTTGTTAAAATCTATTTTCCACCCTCTTTTTGCTGAAATTTACCAGCAACTTAGAAGGTGGAAACGAAACCACCTTACCAACAAGTACAGTTAAGATCTAATTGGGTCACCATGTGACTGTCTTCACCTCTATGAAACATTACTCTCCTTTAACATGTTAAATATTTAGAAGTGTAAACGTGTTTTTTTTTCATTATTATACATATACCCTGTATGGCAAAAGAGTTGCCATTTTAGAAGAATCATCAAGCAACTTAAACAACAAAGCTAGCTGAAATGGCTGTAATTGGGCTAACTCTCAAACAAATAATTTAAACTGAAAGGATAGTGCTGAACTGTCAACGCTGTATAAGAAAAGTGATTAGGAAAGGTAAATCATCACTGACCATGATCAGAGATCACTTAAATGCTTGTTGGTGTTGCACCACGGTAATTCTACAGTAGAAATCACAGCTATGTTTAACAGTGAAAGTAAGAGTATTTCCACATACAATGTGAGGAGAACAACTGGGACTAAACAGATGTGTGACCATAATTAAAAACACTTGTTCCTGAGACTCATCAGAAAAAAAGTTCAATTTACTAAGGGGCATAGAGACTGAAAAAGGTGGAACATTGTTGCTAGTTTTTTCTTAATGTATATACAGTACAGTATTTCAAACTGGAAGAGTGTTTGGAAGAGCCTCACACCCTTGTTCTTAAGGCAGAACCTGTTCTTGCTCATATCAATTTTTTTCATTATCCACTTTGAAACAAAAACCAACATATCTTCAGCTACAACTGTCACGGGTAAAGCAAAACTGAGACTCATGTGACTGTTTTCATCACTATGGTACATTACTGCTGTTTTTTTATTAACAGTATATAACAGTATCAAGAGCAATTGACTAACAATTAAATTCACATTTGCTGTTATTTGACATTGCTCAATTATTATTATTTTTTAATTATCTTTTTTCCCTGAACTTTATTATGAACATTGAAGATGGAAGCACAACTAGCACTACACTTACACCAGGTAAGGAAGATTTTGGCCATCATCTTGTCTTCAATACTATAGAACGTTATTGCTAACTTTTTCTTAATATACATGTTTCAAACTGGAAGAGTGTTTGGAAGAGCCTCAAACCATTGTTCTTAAGGCAGAACATGTCCTTGCTCATATTTTTTCTCTCTTTTTTTCTGTACTTCATTATCCATTTGGAAACAGTAACCACCATCTCTGCAGCTACAGATAAATTCATATTCACTGTTATTTGTAATTGAGACTCATGTGACTGTTTTCACAACTATGGAACATTATTGCTGACTTTTTATTAACTGTATAACAGTATACAACAGTATATAGAGCAAGTGACTAACAATTAAGTTAACATTTGCTGTTATTTGACATTGTTTAATATTTTTTCCCTTAAATTCTCCTTTTCCTGAACTTTATTGTCAACTTTTAATATGGAGACACAACTCCTAGCACTACACTTGCACCAGGTAAGGAAAATGTTGGACACCATCTTCTCTTCAATACTATAGTACACTATTGCTAACTGTTTCTTAATGTACATATTTTAAACTGGAAGGGTGTTTTCCTCATTGTTTATATACCTGGCAGGTCCCTGTGCCTCGAGCCCTTGTCCTTTAGACAGCACCTGTCAAGAGCTTCTAAGTAACTACACATGTTTGTGTCGACCTGGACTGTTCTATGATGAAACACAAAAAATTTGTAATCTAGGTTTGTTACAATTGCTCTCTTATGTCCTTTTTTTGTCCTTGTGCCTTATACTTTATGTCTCGTAATCCTCAACATAACAAAATGGCTTTACAGAAATACTGTATAGTTAAAACCAGATACAGAGCATCATATTTACTTTTACATTTTAAATTTTATACTAGCAAAGACTTTCCCAAGTGAGTTAACAATACAAAAGGTGTTCGAAGAAGAAATGGGAAACAAAGACTCCGAAAAATTTCAACAAATAGCAGCTGACATTGTTAACAGGGTAAGTGCCTGATTCAAGACCATTTAAATCCTTAGTTTATGCTATACATATGCTTAATATGACTAATATAATTTTCTAAGCTATTACATCATTTAAAAATGTTAAAGTCATTAGACAAATCATTAAATGTTTTCAAATTCAAAACAGCTTGACATCACTTTCAATAGTGATTCTGGTTATCTTGGATCCACTGTTTTAAAACTAAAGTAAGTATATTTTTACAATATATTTGTAAACAAGATGGGATTAAGGGGAAGTAATGCTTTGGGATCAATTACTAATAAATTAATAATTAATTACTAATTAGTTTATTACTAATAAACTAGCAAACTAGTAAATTACTAATAAACTAATTAATAATCAGAGATTTAATTCTAGTTTCTTTCTAAATACTGAAATGTACTGCATTGTGTGATTAAATTACGTTAAGGCGGAACAAATGATGGCTGTGTAGAAAAAGCATAAATCTTTTTTTTTAAATAGCTGTGAATAATTTTTACTTTGTCACGTCAATGTGCAGAAAAGGCAGTATAATTGCAGATGTGCAGAATTTCTTCAGTGTCAAATCAGTTGTGGATAAAGCATACGT
This sequence comes from Clarias magur, assembly GCA_013621035.1. Lineage (NCBI taxonomy): Eukaryota > Metazoa > Chordata > Actinopteri > Siluriformes > Clariidae > Clarias > Clarias magur. Next base: position 573,562 of record QNUK01000389.1, on the reverse strand, counting down.
AGAGAATAAGTTAATAGGAGCGGCAGCAGTTCCAAATCAGATTCTATCAGGCGCAACTATCACGGGTATGTCTCTCTGTATATATAACCAGCAATCAGAAATCTCAGATATTCTCTTGTTGATGAGATTATGGCTTGGCTCTAAGTCTCAAAACATTGTGACTCTCTCTTCAGTAAAAGATGTGTGCGGAATTGATTATTGTGATGCACAAAGCACAGAATGTAAGAACACAAATGGTATAGCTACATGCACTTGTGCAACAGGCTATATCCAACTGACGGCAACACAACAGGCATGCATTCGTAAGTTACATTTCTTGTTAAAATAAACAAAAATTTTTGAAGACTTTAAGTATTTATTATATTACATTTCCTTAACTCTTGAGCTCATGTGATTTACCTCACAGCCTGCCCCAGTGGTGAACAAACAGTGGATTCTAAGACCTGTAAACCGTGAGTTTTGGCTTTTTCACTCATGGAAACTTTTGGTATACAAACCCAAATATATGATTTCTGATAAGTGTTGCTTTTTTGTATGCAGTTGAATTTCTTGCTGCATTGCTTGCATTTTCAAAAGCTTTTTATTATGAAAGTAATCTATGAAACCTATATGAAACACTGTTGTTAATGTTTTCTCAGATGTAGTTTTGGATACTCTGGTTTCAACTGTCAAGAATGTAAGTTTACCTAAAGTACAGTAAAGAGTTAAATTGCTAAAACGGAATACGTCTTTCAATTTTCAATTCCTTTCATTTCAGCGTACCTCTTAATTCTGGTTGTGGTCGCCTGCGTTTTGGGTGCACTTCTTCTCAGCACTCTCATAGGCATTGCAGTCATGTTCTCAAGGTAAATGCCCATAGTTTAAGCTATTCTATTTAATGTAAAATGTTATATCATTTTAGAAAATTACTTCACCCTAGACACGGGCACAGCCAAGCCCTTTAAAATAAAGGTGGGCCAGGCTATGATTTTATTAGGTATGGGTAATACCTAATAAAGGTATGGGGCAGAGTCCTAATCAACAGCCATAGAAAATTAAGTAACATGGCTGAAGATGTCTATCCTTAGTCGAATCCCCATTAGGCATTATGTGTAATATGTGCATGTTATCTAAAAAGCTCAAAACACAAGGCTCCAGCACATCCTATGAAGTGGGCTAATGTAAAAAAGAAATTATATTAATAGCTAGCTGTAGCAAATTGTGAAAAAAAATGTGCCTCACAAATAATAAATAATTGCAACATTAACATTATTGATTAACATTTGCTTGTGTAGTTTGTAGTCATGAAATGATAGTTTGCTTCTGTGTTAGCTAGCTAAAGCTTTGATCCTACACAAAATAAAATTATATTGTATATACATCTTATTATTATTATTATTATTATTATTATTATTATTATTATTATTATTACATACATATTATTATTATTATTATTACAGGCCATGCCTCAGCTATGCCATTATGGGAAAAAATGAGACAAATACATTTTTTTTCATGTTTGTATCTTTACAAAAGGTCCAAGAAAACAAGCAAAAATTCAGAAGAAAAAACCCCGGGTGGCACTCTGGAGTTTAATAAACCTGTAGAAATTACCAGGATCCCACGGGCTAACCCTAATCCTGCGTCGCAACAAAACAATCTGGAGATGACAGACAGTGGAAGCCGATATGCCCTTGTGTCATCGGTAAGATCTGCTGCAGGTTGTTTCACTCAGCCAGACCAACACTGGGATTTGCTTAATGTTTTTAGAGTGTAATGCATTTTGTTGATAAAACTCATCATGCATCATTTTTCATCATCCCTTCTGGTTTGGTGAAATTCTCACATCACTCATTGATCTGTTCCAGATGTGGGAATCCGACTATAATGATGATGCAAAGAGCTCCAGGAACCAGGCACCATCTAGAACAGGATATGGAGCCAGGCCCTCACGTAACCCCTACGCTAATGTATATGAGGACAGAAATCAGAGGTTCTGATTTTAGAAAGGAAAAGGGGTCTGTCTACTCTCTTTAGCAGAAATAGTTGTCAGTCTTATACGCAGGTCGTCAGTACAGAAAGATATATAAAAACCTCTGTACAAATAGGATTTTTTAAAGCATAAAACATTAAGATTTGGATTATTAGTTGATATGAAGCAAAATATTAAAAGTCTTTCATTGAAATATTCATTAAGAAAAACAAATGAACAATGCTCTTGTGTGTGTGTGTGTGTGTGTGTGTGTGTGTGTGTGTGTGTGTGTGTGTGTGAGAGAGAGTGAGAGAGAGAGAGAAAAGAGCACAAAACGGAGATGGCATGTGCATCCACATGTACACACCTATGATGCGCTAAGTGCTAAGTGAATAAATAAATTTTGTGAAATGTTTGAACATCAAGACTTTGAAAACAAAATCAAACATACAGTGAAATTAAAAACTAAGTAGTGTGTGTGTGTGTGTGTGTGTGTGAGAGAGAGAGAGAGTGAGAGAGAGAGAGAAAAGAGCACAAAACGGAGATGGCATGTGCATCCACATGTACACACCTATGATGCGCTAAGTGCTAAGTGAATAAATAAATTTTGTGAAATGTTTGAACATCAAGACTTTGAAAACAAAATCAAACATACAGTGAAATTAAAAACTAAGTAATTTACTATATTTAGGATTCAATTGTTGGGAGCCAAACTAATGCACCGTCCTGTTTTCAGAGTTCTGATCCAGCAGATGTCACTGTTTTATGCAGTTTTTATTTCTTTCTCCTATAAATAACTGAATCAGAAAGTGACTTTGCTGTTTGTATTACTCTTTTACATAGTTCACATTACAGTACATTACATTTTTTTATGTTGCCTAGGATTGATCTTAGGTACATTTGTACATTGACACAATAAGTGTAAATGCTCAGTCAGTAACTTCACTGTAACATTATGTAACTTGTATACTGTGTCTGCAGATTTTAAATTAATTGAAGCCCATTGATGTGCTGCATTTTATACTCGAAATAATAATTTTAATGAACTTTGAATTCACAAAGAAATTAAATCAATATTCCTTAAAGAAAAAAAGACATTGTTCAGTTATTCAGGTGCAAATTGTGTTAACTAAAGCTGAGGTTATATTCATAGTTTTCATTTGCATATCATCTGTTTGTAACCTTTTTACACTAACCAAAACCTTTATTAGGAAAAATTGTACCTCCTTATATATCCAACTATCTAATCAGCCAATCATGTGGCAGTGGTGCAATGCATAAAACTGATACAGATACTCCTCAAGAGTCTTTTTTGTAGTTGTCCGTGCCAGAAGCCAGGAATTGCTGGTGTCTTGGGTTTAAATAGAACGGAACAGCAGAAAGCAAAAGAAAAAGTAATAGCATCAAAAATTGTTCAATGAGTTTTAGTTCAGTAAGCTGGGATGTCTGATTGGCTTATTGCATGATTTCTAATTTGATAAGTGATTATGATAAGTGTATATTGAACCATATACTAGCCTTTAACTGCATTCCAACAAACCTGAGTCACAATCTTGCCATTCACAACAAGTCTTCAAACAAGGACTGTTTTTGTCACGTCATCCCATTTCCATTTCTCCAGTAGTGGACCAGTACACCAAGGTTTCAACTGAGTAAAAAAAAGTACTGTATCTCTCATTAGGTCTGTGATCTTGAATTTAAAAGTAGAAATAAACTGCACAAAGCTGTCATTTCATACATTGAAATACTTCGGATATACTGATTTCAAAAAGTAAAAAAATATCCTCTAGTGGATATATTTATTATTATTTGTTTATATACTGAATATACTGAATAAAAAGAAGTCGTGCAAAAGCTCCTTTGCATATCTGTGACAGATTAAATCAACATTATTTTTTAAATAAAACATTTCAGAAATAAATAGCTGTAAAGCTGAAAAATGCCAAAATAATATTGTACATATTCAAATATTGGGTCTAATGCGTGTATTGCTTGATGTTCACATTAAAGATCTCTAAATGTACAGTATAGGAACACCTGAATTAGATTTTATGTTTTCCATAACAGCCATTCCCAAACTTATTCCCTATGGCAGTGCAATTCAAGATAATAATCTATCCACATGCACATTACATTATTTGTAAAGCAACAAATGCAAAAAATGTCAAAAAACTGTAAAAGGTTTCATTGTCTATAACGCTTTATCCTGTATTTAGGGTGGTGGGGGACCTAGGGCACAATGCAGGGTACACCTTGGACAGTGTGCCAATTCATCACAGTACACACACGCATTTAATCACACACTTCAGGTAATTTGGGAATGCCAATTAGCCTAATCCGCATGTCTTTTGACTGTGGGAGGATACCAGAGTACCCAGAGGAAACCAACCAAGCACAGGGAGAACATGCATCCTCCATGCAGAGACAGGAATTGAACCTGGCCAGGAATCGAGCCTGGACCCTGGAGGTGCAAGGCTCAATATGTAAAAAGTGCAAACAGTTAATAATTGTTAAGCCTGTATTCTTTGGGAAGCACTGCTCCATAATATGTGAGGCCAGCAATAAGGCTAGCAATACTGGAGCTGTTCAGATTTAGTCAGATCTTTTTAAACTGCTGCTTCACAAAACCACACGCAGTCACTGTTCATCCCAAATAAAACTGTCTCATATAGAAAAAACCAACACATGGTTTAAAAAATTATCTTCACAGTCACGTCATCTGTGTCTAATTAAGCTAATGTCATCATTCATTCTGTGAAGGATAATAATTTGATATGGACAAAATGTGACAGATGTAGATTCCAATTTCCATAATTAGGGGAATGTGAGTTTAGCAATTAATGGATGTTTCCAAATATCAGTGATGTATACAAAATTATTTAATTAATGTACAGATGGCATGCATGATGTAGAATCTGTCTCTGTTAAAAATCAGTGATTTTTCCTCACACAACATCCAATTAACCATACGGAAGTAAAAATAACTAAAAGCTAAATAAGTTGTTTTTACCTCCGGAATATTGAATAGCACTTTCTTTCTCAGTGATTTGAAAAGCAGTAAGTAGTAAGGTACAGATCCACAGAAGTGTGGGCAGTAGAGTGACTCTGTAGGTAATCAGGCACTGTCTGTAAGGGTAAGGGCCTAGTCCTTTAGGATTTAACTGATTTTTCTGACAAAACAGGCACAAACACGAAGGAGACATTTGGCTGTGAATGGCTTACACAATTGAAAGGTTTCCAGTTTTCTAATTTCTAATCATCATTTTCCATGGGACTGCCCACGCTCTGGATAGCAGCTAGGACCAAAGCAATGATTGAATATATTTTCCACATCGTACTGGCTGTATTTTATGTAATGTCATTACAATATTTTAATCAATGTGTGAGCTCAGATGGAACTTTATTCATTTGAAATTTATGCTCCATTTCCCCTTTCCATATCATCTGCTGATATTCCTTTTGCCTCAAGCATTGTTTAGTCACATTATTGTCATCATGGTGTCCTTTAATCATACCGGACTTTATTTATTTATCTATCAATAAGCTGAAAATCTGAGCTCATCTTGCCCATAGATGTAAAAATGTGCCCTGTATCACAAATGAAAAACTACTGGGTTGAAAAATGGCAATAGATTGAAGGCATATATTGTGTTGCCCATGGTCTACTGACATCCTTAATTTAATTTATCAAAGATGAGAATTACAGCAGCACCTAAGAAGCTTAGTTTTGTAATAATTCCTTACAAAAATAATTTCTTTGCTCTCTGCACATCAATTTACCACTGTAATGAGAAACACTAAGCCTTTCCTTTCCACCTAACGGACTACACGCTCTCTGTGAGAATTACATCATTGGTTTGCTTGTCAAGAAAGCAGGGTTGAGCTCTATTCTATGGAAGTATGTTTCCTCCACATATGAGAAAATATTATCTCACAGTTGTGACCTCCGTTCACACAATTGTGATATTGTCCTAACATCTGTGTGTTAATATGGAAACCACTGTTAGTAATAATAAAACCACATCAAAACCCGGCAGTGTATAAGGATGCACTATAACCTAGTGGAAATATTATTTTCAGTGAGAACTGGAAGCTGATAAACAATCCTGATATACAGTATCTGTGAGTTTTAAATGAAACCTGAGAACTCTATCTCATGATCCTATCACTCTTACATGATGCTGATGCTGCAACATCATTCAGTGAGAATCGCTGAAACCTACACGGACATGAGGAAGCACGGGCAGAACACTTCAAAGTATGCAAACCTTCATCACTCATCACTCACTCATCATCTATACCGCTTAATCGTCACAGGGGGCCTGGAACTTATCCCAGGAGACTTAGGGCACAAGGCGGAGTAATTTTTTTTTACATTGAAATATGTTGTTTTATTAGAGGGAGGTAAAATAATTAATCTTTGGTCGTTAATTTTATAACACCTTACATCAATTATTCCTTTATTCTTTGTAAATGCTTTGCCCTGGGCTGAAGGTGGGAAAGCATCCTGGATGGGGCACCAGGCCGTCACACACAATCCAAATCTAATCACACACCCATTCACACCTTTTGCATTAGTGGTAAACGTTTACACCTCCCAAGTGATGTATAGATTAATCTTGGTTACACCTCCACACTAGTTTTGCTTCTCCTTTAGAAGTTAAAGGTGAAGAGGTAAAATATGTGGGAGGAGAGAGAAAGAGAGAGAGAGAGAGAGAGACTTCTACTTATATAAACTTATATGCATACATACATAAATCAATGCTTTATAGCTTCCCAGTATATAATGTACTCTGCCAATTTGTTATAAGCTAAATATAGATCAGCTGTGAAGCTTGGACATCACTGGAGAGCAAGAGAGTAAGACAGCAGGAGTGTGTGTGCGTGTGTGTGTGTGTGCGTGTGTGTGTGCGTGTGTGTGTGTGTGTGTGTGTGTGCGTGTGTGTGTGTGTGAGAGAGAGAGAGAGAGAGAGAGAGAGAAGGGGATATGGGATGCTACAATACAATTTTCTCACATCTTTAATAACATGGTGTAATGTACTGTTACATCAATTTTTTACATGACCATATATTGCTCACATAAACGTGTGTGAACACTTGTGTGAAGGCATGTTGGACAGAATGTTCTTGGTGTATTTAAGGGAAAATTAGATGCCCTGGGTTTTAAAATTTGCCTCTTAGTTTCAACTACTGTAAACGCATTTTGGAAATATGATTTGGTGGAAAATGCTATTATTAGAACAACGTTATTTTATATTTAGATTATCTGACATGATATGTTTATGACTTGAACAATCATTATACACCATAAAATATAGTACAGTTATGAAAGTAAAAACCCCCTTTATTTTTCTATATAATCCCTTGCTGCACTAATGCACTTATCCCAGCGTTTCACTAATGCTTGGATACCATCAAAGTAAAAGGTTTTCTCAGTATGTTGGAGCCATGATCAGACTGCCTACTTTAGGCAGTCTGAAAACGCTGGCCTCCCAGGAACTAATTTATTGGCTGACATAAACAAATGGCTTGGACAGAGGTCAGGACTGTAGGGGGATATGGCAGTAACTCTCAGCTGAGATCCTGTAATGTGCTGTTGGTGTTGGTGAATGATTGTGTGTGCAGTTGATTTTCAAGGATCAGCGATTCCCTCGCTGAATGTTCACAGGAACGACTGCAAGGGCGATCCTCATTCATAGATGTACGGCCTTCTTTTGTGCAAATGTTTGCACCATTCAAAGTTTTCCTTCAGGCAAGAGTCTCCTCTACTCCCCTACTGTGTTTGATGTCTTCTTTAAATGGCAAAAGGTTTTACACCTTCGTTCACAAGAACGGTTGTCTCAAGTCCCGGTTTGACTTGAACACCCATTGTAATTAACGCTCATTCATTTCATGATCAAAATACATTTTAAGTTGTTTTAATTTAAACACAAGTCATTTTTCACACAATTTAATTGCTTTCATTCAAAATAAAAATGAAAAATTCCTAGATAGTGTTTGGCCTATTTGGGAACTTTATCAAGCATACCTTTCTTCATTAAGCTGTGATATCAGTTCAAAAATGTCATTTCATTGTGTTGATTGTTTTTTTTTTTTTATTATTATTGCTGTTGCTGTCATGATGTTCTCATATTTAAAGGTTCACTTCAATTCTTCTTAGAGCTGGAAATAAAATTTGCAAAAATATAGGTGGCATAGAACTAGGTCAGGCTCATTCTGTATGGGTGTGTGACAGTGACAGTTATAATGATTTTTTGCTTAACTTCCTTACTTCATCATGCTCTGACTTCCTTAACAAGTTAACAAGCGATGTCTTTTCTGTAAAGGAATCTAATTCAGCTCCAATTAGTGCAAACAACATAGCTTATTTGATTTGTCTAGAAAAGCATGAGTGCTTTAGAAAATCAAACTCTATTACACTTAAATCCATACTTGGTATTGATGTATTATTACACAGGCAAGAAACTGAGTTAGGAATCTGAGACATCCATATTTAAGGAAAAGGGACTATTGTTATGTGCTTTCTTCACAGGACCCGATGGACATGGCCCACAATCAGAAAATAGCTGTGCACCATATAATGTCAGGAGAACTGTCCCGGATCAAACGAATATAAATGATTGCCTTTGGAGATACATTATAAATATACTGTATATATTGTGTATATGTAAATATGTATATACTTGGATTTGTTTTCCTATTAAAGGCAATGTGTTTCAATTAGTTGTTTGAATGAATTAGTTCATATTAGATTTATTAATAGCCAGATGTCCAGTATTTATATTCATGGGTCACTTTATTAGAAACATCATATAAATACTTCATATAAATATAATATATCATATAAATACTTGGTAAACATTTACTCCTGGAACAGACTCCAAAAGGTGTTGGAAACAGTCGTTTTTATTTTTTTGTCCATGGTAATGTAATTACATCATATAAGTTCTGCAGATTTTTCATGCTCCAAATTCCCATTCTACCATAACCCAAAGGTGTTTTATTGGATTTAGATCCAGTAACATTGTTCCATTAAAATCAACCTTAATCTAACAAATAAAATATAATAACACCACAGTGCAAACATATCACATATTTTTAAATACAAGGTGACTATAAAGCATGTTTGTTAGAGGCATTATTCAAGATTCAAAATTCAAAGAACTTTATCAATCCCAGAGGAAATTGCTTAATAACACCGGCGATTGTCAAATATTGATTTTTAACAATATTTTTTAAGAATACATACAGTATGGAGTACATGGAACAGAGTAGTTTAATCACATTTAAGAGTAACATGATTTACTATGTATAAAGATGAGCATACAGTTGGAATACAGTTACAGCCATTTGTTTAACAAACCTGCTCCATCTTTATGGACTCAAAAGTAATTGGACAAACGAACACACTATAATTATAAATATATGGACTATTTCAGCCAGCAAGGTGGCTTAGTGGTTAGCACTGTACTGTTGCTCTGTACCTCCAGGGTCCAGGTTTGATTCCTGCCTCGGGTCTGTGTGCTGGATTTTGCATGTTCTCCCCGTACTTGATGGGTATCCTCAAGGTACTCCAGGTACGAAGACATGGAGACTAGGCTAATTGGCGTTCCCAAATTGCCAGTAGTGTGTGAATGAGCATGTAAGGTTGCGTATGTACCCTGCAATGAATTGGCACCCCTTCCATGGTGCACCCAGCCTCATGCCCTAAGACTCTTGGGATAGGCTTTTTGGCCCCCGCAACCTGTATACAAGATAACTCGGTATAGACAATGAGTGAGTGAGGACTATTTCAAATTTTTTTTGGTTGGTTTTTCTGTTGCCCCAACTAGGGGTCGCAAGAAAGTCTTCCATCCAATCTTGGAACTTGGAACCGGTTTTACACTGGATGCCCTTCCTAATGCAACCCTCCAATTTCATCCACACATGGGACCAGAGTACTGCACCCAATGGCTGGTTTGTGTTTTGGCTACAAAATAGAAATGCCACGCAGGGGGAAACCTATCACTGAGTCGCCAATGCCAAGGGCTATTTATAATGCTTGGATATAAATCATTTGCAGCCAATTACTAACTTATATCCAAAACCCACTGACATTAATAAATGCTGAGTTTCCTCTCTTGAGATGCCAGACCTTTACTGTAGCCACCTTTATTGTACGTCTTTATACTCAACCTATGTAGCCCAAAATAACTCTTTTGATCATATTATTATTCATCACAAATAAAAGAGCAGTGTGTCTGCTATGGATTGGCACGCCATCCAGGTTGTACACCATCCTCATGCCCAAATTCTCCTGGGATAGCTTCCAGGCCGCTTGTATAGAGAATACCCTGTATACAGAATAAAGTGGTATAGACGATGAGTGAGCGTGAGTGAGTGAGTGAATGCAGTTTGTGGACTTTTTTCCCTTATCAGTGTCAAAACCTTTGAATTTTTCCTTTTGTTGTGTCTTTCATAGCATTGTTCATGAGTACATGCCAAATATAGGGAAATATTACAGTGTCTGCACAAGCAGCCAGTTATAGTCCTCTCAAAAACTGGCACATGACCAAAAAACCCTCTTTAGCTGATCCACCTCAGCCTCTGTCTCTCCAAACAACAGACAACGAACGTTCTTTAGCTGCTTGTAACCATCCAAGTGACTCACTAATTCAGTCTGTGATGAAGGTTTAATAACAGGAGACAGGAGGTGGTGTTTGATTGAAAGAGCTTGAACATGAAGTTGAAGGGTGAAGGAGGAGGGTGGGAACAGCAGAGCTGGACAATAGAGATACTGTACATGAGCACGTCGTATTCCACTTTCCATCAGCTTTCCACAATGAAAGGGCTAGTGGGGGGATGGTGATGAAGAAAGAAACTGATAAAGGCATGGCTAAATACTGTATATGTAAAGAAGAGAGAGAGAGAGGGAGAGAGAGAGAGAGCAGGAGGGAGGAGGCAGTCACAGCAGTGGAGTAAGCATCGTCAAAGCGCTCAGAGTGGATCGAGCCAGTAGAGCAGTCACTGTTACAGCGCAACACAGGGAGCTTCCATCAGAAGAAGAAACACCCCCTTACACAGACGCGCACACAAACAGAGACACAGCAAGGCACGAGGCAGGCAAGGTAAGAGATGCAGGGCTTTTCCCTCTGGCACGGTTGGGTTGGACGTATAATCCGCTTTACAGACAGAATGAGCAGCAGGGATTCAGCCTGTAAAAGGAACCTCGTAATGTCTATTCGGGTGGCTTGCTTTTTGACACTACTGGGCTGTATTAACATGTCCAGGGTTTCTATAGCCATGATCAGATTAAAGCCTTCACCTGTTCCTAGAATGTATTTAATAGTGCAACTGAACTAATGAGCTGATTTCTCATGGATGGAATGAAAAGCTGTGGATTACATACGTAGCTGCAATAGTCACTCCTCACTCAGGCACCCTTTTCTTCCTCATCATGCCTTGGTCTGTCTGCATGCACTGGCTTTTAAGCATGGCATGACAGAGTGTGTATGTGTGCATGTGCATGTACATGCTTTCGAGTATGTGATGTATGTTAGAGATTCGTGTATTGGCATACATGTGGTGTATTTGGTTGTCTGTCTGTATATGATAATATTTCTTCACTCTTGCCTTCACTTTGATGCTTGGATGCAGACATGTTCATGAACATGTGCATAGAAAAAGAAAGGGAAATAGGAGCATATGGACAAACAAGGCTGCCAGCGCTAATGAGAGTGGCACCTGAGGAGGGTGGTGGCGGTGGCGGTGGTATGGACAGATGGTGGCAGAGTGATGGCAGCATGACCTTCTGACTCTCACCTCAATGCCACTCATGAATCGCTCATCAGGAAGCCCTTCTGGAGCCACTGGACTGATCAGAGAGGACAAGAGGACATTTAAAGCTAGTCCACACATCTAAGAAGCTTAGCTGACTTGAATAAATGGTTACATTATAGAAAAAAAGTATAGTATAGAGAGATAATAAAATAAAGGGAAATAAAAGAGGGCAGCACGGTGGCTTAGTGGTTAGCACTGTCACCTTGCCCTCCAGGGTCTGGGTTCGATTCCTGCCTCAGGTCTGCGTGCAAAGAGTTTGCATGTTCTCCCGGAGCTTAGTGCTCTGGTTTCCTCCCACAGTCCAAACACATGCAGATTAGGCTAATTGTCATTAACATACTGTTTGAATGAGCAGGTTAATGTGCATGTGCCCTGTAATGGATTGGCACCCCAACCAGACAGTACTCTGCCTTGTGCCCTAAGTCTCCTGGGATAGGCTCCAGTCCCCATCACCACCCTCGGATCCTATATACAGGATAAAGCAAAATGCTGCACCTTCTATAATGGCTGAGAAGTATTTGTATTTCTCTATACTATATACAGTTTTTTTGGAATGATGAGATAAAATACTTGTCTATTCAAAGGGTGGCATATGCACTGTAAGAACCAACCAGCTGTAATTGTAACATGATGGCTTAGAGATCCTGTCAGTGTAATCCTTTTATCACACACTTTAAGCGAAAGAGAGAGCGTGAGAGAGAGAGAGAGAGTGTGTGTGTGTGTGTGTGTGTGTGTGTGTGTGTGTGTGTGTGTGTGTGTGTGTGTGTGAGAGAGAGAGAGAGAGAGAGAGAGAGAGAGAGAGAGAGAGAGACTGTAGGATATTTGGAATCTTCAAATGGAAGTGGTATGGATTAGTCAGGATGGAGCATCTACACCAAATCTTTGTGTGGTCAGGAGGAAGAAATGCTGAATATGCTCAAACCACAGACATCACTAATGAAGCAACGTGGACGCATATTGTCCAGATATTGTCTGATTTATTCTTTGTATTTTATAGCTTGCCGTAAATTATTTATGAGCTCCGCTACAAACAAGGGCCTACGTTTTTGGATTATTCAGCCATCTCCCTCCACTTTGAAGGAAGTGATGGGATAAAAGCACGTGTGCAAAACACAACTAATACAAGCAATGTCTCCTTTTATGGTGTGTGCTTATGAAATAAATATGAGCTCTGATAGCAGCCATGTGCAAGCAATACTGCCCCAAGGCAATTCTATGTGCAGAATGTTATCAGGGTTAAACAGGCTTTTTCCTCATATAAAAAAAGAATATTCCTTTAGTGCATTATGTGGAATACTTGCTCATTTGTCCTTGAGTCAACAGCGGCAGGATGATGTCGTTATAATCAGTGCCTGAGAATGATGATTTGTCGTCAAGTAGCTCTACCAGGAAACTCATCCTGTATGATCGCCATGATTGCATGATAAGAGTACAAAGCCAGTTGGCTCGGCGGATTTATATAAAGGTGCAATTGTGGCACAATTTCAGTTGATCGCTGCAATAAAAACAGTGACGACTGTGGATTCTACAGTTACTTAAAAAACCAAAACATGTCAACGAACTGTAATTGTTTATGATCCCCAAAAGTCATTCTGAATCAAAGCAGTGAAAGTATTGATTATAGAGCCACGAATTCTTCTCTCGGGAGTGTTTTTCAAGTGATCATGTTTCTCCTGACTGCACACACTCACTTGTACACATTCATGCTGACCACAAGGACAGAATGAATCCTTTAGAAAGCAGAATTTTGTTAATCTAAAGGATACACTACAGTTTTGTTTCCCTTAACCTTTGAGACAAATAAGATATTAGATCTTGTACAACACTGCTGAATAAAACTCAGTATGCAGAAGCAGTAAATTGTTCAGTACCGAGTCCCTAAAGTGACAAAGGAAGAGGGACAAAAATAAGTACCCTTGGGAGAAGAAAAAAACATAGTAGGAAAAAAAAATATTATAGCAGTGTGCAAAAGTCTTGAGCCACAAATCATTTCTTCATGTTCAAGAAAATGAAATGATGCAGCTTAAATTAAAAAAATTGGATCAAATGTTTTACTACTCAGGCTGCAAAATGACTATAATTTAAAAAAAAAAGATTGCATATGTACAGTAACAACCTTAGCAGCAACCTCATTTCCCTTCTCGTCTGTTCCAGCCACTCATCGTTCAGCATCACCAGTATAATAATCACTGGCCTTATTATCTGCCACCATTTGCACCTGTTTCTCGCTGGTTCATGCCTTAAAAAAAACGTTTAAAAAATACAAGAAAGGCGCTCTCTTTGAATGCAAAATATGATTAAATAAAGCCAAACTACTCTTCCAAACTACAGCAGAAATATGATTCCTTTTATTGCAAGATGGTTGAGAGAATATATGGGTCAGTGTGCGAAGAGCCATTGCTGTACAGTTCCTAAAATATTTAAATTAATTGTGAAACAGCAGGCTGTGTTCTCTTTCTCGTTGTGTATTACAGGACTGTCAGATGAGCTCATATCAAGTGTGAGACTGAAAGGAGAGAGTGAGAAAGAGTTTCCTGTGTGTCTTGTGTTTTAATGAGAGAAGCCATGCCTGTAATCTCACCCAGCACAGGTAAGCGCTTTATGCCAGTCATGTTCCTCTCCTTGTGAATCTCTTTCACCAATCAGTCATGTTTGTACTCCATTTATTGGCATATATAGGAGTCTTCCTGAATAAAAAAAAGGAAGGAAATGTACTAGTGTTTTTGCATCCTCTGTCCAGGCCTACATGAGATGCTAGCATTGCTCACGTCTCAGCTGCACCCGGGAGCGAATCACAAAGAGGACCTGGTATTCCTGAGAGAGGTTTTCAGTGAGAGGAGCCTTGGGTATCTAATGAGAGTGCGTATACTGTAGAGTCACATTTTGCTTTCCTCTGTGTGTGTGTGTGTGTGTGTGTGTGTGTGTGTGTGTGTGTGTGTGTGTGTGTGTGTGTGTGCGTGTGCGTGTGCGTGTGTGTGTGTGTGTGTGTAAAAGGTATGCCCATAGCACTGAATGCTTGCTTTTTATGTAGATTCATGAGCGCCTCAGGCAGTACGAGCAGCAAAGCCCGACCCCTGTGCTCCACAGCGCTGTCTGCCTGGCAGAGGATGTAAGTGTGTACTTATATCTCCGGCTTACTTATATAAAAGTTAGATGTTGGACCTGGAGCTAACAGTCCACAGGACTAGTGCTTACCTGATATTTTGGGAGGTATTCTCTATGCCACAAACCCCGTGCAGGTTAGGGAAATGTCAAGGCCAGTATTGATAGACCTCACTGACAGTACAGGTCAAATGTTCAAATGCCCAACTGCTCCAATGTATAAAGTACCTAGCCACTGAGATTCAATGCTGGTCCCAAGCCTGAAGAAAATGCGTAGGATCCCTAGGAAAAAAAAAACATGCTTCAGATTTTTTAATACGGATATACTACTAATGTTTAAATATTTAACAGTTACAAGTTTAAACAGTACTGTATACACTGATCAGTCATAACATTATCAGTGGTTCAACAAAAATAATGAAAAATATTTGTTGACCTTTTTTCCGATGACTAAGATGAGACATCACAGA
Source organism: Clarias magur (assembly GCA_013621035.1). Classification (NCBI taxonomy): domain Eukaryota; kingdom Metazoa; phylum Chordata; class Actinopteri; order Siluriformes; family Clariidae; genus Clarias; species Clarias magur. Next base: position 558,220 of record QNUK01000389.1, on the reverse strand, counting down.
TATCAATGAACAGTGATCAAATCAGCATGCTATATGTTTGACAAAAAAAGACGAGACTAAAATGTGTTTATATAAAAAAAAAAACTAATAAAACATCTGTCTTTATTTTCGTCAGCATGTTCATTCATTAGGGTTGAGCAGCAGTAGTTCCTGGATCACGGTGCGAGGCATTTCAGGAGTAGTTTGTGCACGCAGTGACTAGAACTTAGTCATCTCTTCGTCATCACAGCAGTATTACTTATTATTGATATTTGGGCCCATGTTCTTCATATTGAACAGAAGAAAAAAGGCTGATGTGTAGCAATATCGAAAGGGAAACAGTTTGGGCACACAATAGGTGGGAAAAATACACAAACCTGAGAGACACATCAAGACATACTACGATTTAGTAGACTTAAGTCATTTGTTTTTAAGGCAAAGATACCCTTCTCCTGCTCCATATGGTGTATTGCAATATGGATGGCGATGCTGGTGTTATGGGCGTATGCTGTGTGTGACAGGTGGCTGAGGAGCTGCAGAATGGGCCACTAGAAGAAGACGAGAAGGAGCTGCTTATGCTTCTGACAACTCCACATGTGAAGGTATACAAACCCACACATACATGCCCCTTTTTTGTTTCTTTAATTGTATTGCATCTGCAATCACTTAAAGAGATAAATTGTATAGTCTCTCCTATATAACCACTGACACTAATAACATCTTATGGCATTTAGATTTAATTAGATTGACTTTTAAATGCTGTGTGCTATAAAGAAATGCTATCGAAAGGTACTTTATGACCTTTTAATTAAGCTGATTTTTCACTCAGCCTAAAGTATCTTAATGTAACCCAGTTTTATTCAGGGTTGTCTTTCTTTCTCACACACACACACACACACACGCACGCACGCACGCACGTACGCACACACACACACACACATTCACTCTTTTCTCCCTTGGCAACTGTCATCAGCATGTTGGATTAAGTTATGAGCTTTTTTCCTCTGCTTGTGTGTGTGTGTGTGTGTGTGTGTGTGTGTGTGTGTGTGTGTGTGTGTGTGTGTGTGTGTGTGTGTGTGTGTGTGTGTGTGTGTGTGTGTGTTGTGGTGTGTGTGTGTGTGTGTGTGTGTGTGTGTGTGTGTGTGTGTGTGTGTGTGTGTGTGTGTGTGTGTGTATTTGTGATTCTGTGCAACGTCTCACCAGGCTGTACTAACAGTGCACGACACAGTAGCGCAAAAGAACTTTGATCCTGTGCTACCTCCATTGCCTGATGATCTAGAGGACGAGCTGGAGGAGGAATCGATTAAGATTGTACGTCTAGTGAAGAGCAAGGAACCTCTAGTGAGTCGCAGCACAGGCTGACCACACTGTCCTTCACACCCAGTGACCAAACAATAACTGTCAGTCATATAAGCTGGACAATTATTATATCTCGCTTTGCACTCTATGGTATGGATGCAATAAATCAGATAGTAACCATGCCTTTACTGTGCTTATGTTGTAGGAATTGTTATCTGCAACATGTCTGAATACATTCTAGATTGTAACTGATAGAATAGCTGGATCTTGAATCACATTCAGATTTGATGCTCTGTGATCTGATTGGAACTTTTGGTGTTCAGGGGGCGACCATCCGTAGGGACGAGGTCACTGGAGCAGTGGTGGTCGCTAGGATCATGAGGGGCGGGGCTGCAGACCGCAGCGGTGAGTTTTTTGCTCCTTTCCCCCTCATGCTTTCCATCTATCCTTATACTAGATCATCTCTGTTTATAGTGCATGATCAGTCAAATCCTGCTAAAACGATACCAGATTTAAAATCCAACAGCTGAATCGACTGCCTCCTGCACCTCCCACACAATTCAGTTTAGTTTGGTTAATTTTTATTGTCATTGCGCCAGCTTCCTCATTAGACACACAGATATAGGCATCTACCATATAAACAGTATATTGTCTGGGCTTTGGTAAGCACAATTTACACATATGCTTCCTGGATGGCGGTGTTTTTTGAAGTCGTTAATGAACAGTGGGTGTGTGACTGGCAGTGTGTATTTTAACAGCTCTGGAATAGATACTTCCTCATTCCTCAGACTGTTTGTGTGTGTGTGACTGAATAGTCTGGTACCACCTAGCAGATGATAGAGGGCCAAACAGATGGTAGCTGTGTTATGTGGGATACCTTGTCATAAATGTCCTTTATTTGTGGTCCCTGATATCTTCTACATTATTAAAAAAAAAAACCTACCTGCTCCAGAGACTGATGTCTGCTGCTGTCAGACATGATAGTGTTGGCATATCAGTATGTATGCAGCTGCTCATCATGTTTTCCGTTATACAGCTATTTTAGTGGAAAGACCCATGGGTGATAGTGGAGGGTCATTACCCTCCTGAGGCTTTGAGTTGGCCATACTTGATGAGTGAACGGCCAAACAGTGATCTTGAGATACATTTACATTAAGGTATTTGGCAGACACTCTTATCCAGAGCAACTTACAAAAGTGCTTTGAAGTTTCTGTCATTGGATAGATCCTGGGTTACTAAGTAAAATGTTTAATTTACAGCAATTTCTTATCTCATTAAAGATCTGAGCAGTCAAGGGTAAAGGCCCCAACAGTAGCAACTTGGTGGGTGTGGGGTTTGAATCTGCTACTGATCTGTAATACAATGCCTTAATTTATCCCCTAATGGGACTTATCTACCTATGAATATGAATTGTGTGTTTCGATTAAAAACATTTAAACCCATTTACACTCTGCTTCCTTAGCTTTGATAAGCTGAGATAAGCTTATCAAAGATAAGATAAGTTAGATAAGCTGCCACTGCCCTGTGAGCATCACAGTCATGACGTGTTTACATAAATGTCACTTTAGTATCTACTCCTACTTAAATATTTGCACAGGAACAGTATTTGTACAAAACAGGGCTTTGAGACACTCTTTAGACCTATATAGAAGAGGTTTATGAGTACAAAATGCCTTACGTTTTCTGGGTCAAACACATAAAAATCTCTGAGTATTTCGGGTCTAAAACACCCACACAATTCCGGTCACAGGACAAGGTAGGGTCAATGTACCTGAGATCAGGAAAATTGTCAAATTCAAACGTCAAGGCAAAAGAAAAGCCCAGAGTCAAAGTCATGGGCAAGAACACTTTCCAGACAAAACAGCTCAGTGCTGGGTTAAAATCACTAAAAGCATCATGTCATGGGTGTCATGATCAGAATCACCTAGTTATCATAAATACAGTATATTGCAAAATAATACAATTCTGAGGTTTCATTATAAATAACCAAATATTTTGACAAATATTAGTCCAACTATATGTCTCTAAAAATGCATTTCCCTCATTGAATATCATTTTCTTTAATTAGATTTATGTGATTTTGTCATTTATGTGATTTTTGCCCTGCTAACTTCACTGAGTGCAATGATGCAACTTAAATACATTTCATATTGTTCGTATTGTTCTTAACAAATTCTTCAATCAAACAAGTATTTATGATTTTTATATTCCTTTTTAACAATAATAATAATAATAATAATAAACTTTCCCCATGTCCCTAAAATTGATGTCCACCCTGTCATATTGGAGTAACTGCCCTTTGAGAAACTGTTATGTCATGTTATGCCAACCTTTTTATCTTTCTTCAAAAGCGGTTGAAAGAACTGCTGTGAGTGCATTAAGTATTTACACTAATATTTCCTAATTTAATTATATTGTGTTTGTAGTTTGATGTTATCAAGCTTAACACGTCCACCCTGTCACAGTGAAATATTAATGATTATAAAATCTTTTCAGCAATTCAAAATAAATTTGATAAACAGTCCTGAATCACTTCAAAGGTCCACTGTGTGATCATTAAATGCTTACTTATCATAGCCCCCCTTTATCAATCCTTCTATGACAGGGTGGACATGTGTGTATAGTTTTTTGCCACGTTTTTATTATATAATGTTATTTAAAAGATTATTTAAGAATTATTATTATTATTATTATTATTATTATTATTATTATTAACAGATGTTTTCCTTTAAGTAAAATATATTGTTGAGAAGCGGACAATATAATGTATCTTTCTGAAAATATACATTTAAGAATCATTATGTGATGAAAATGTATTTCCTCTACCTTGAATTTGTCCATGACAGGGTGCTGGTACATTGACCGTAATTATAAAATGTGCTGGAGCGTAACCGACATGCATTTCTGAGAACCTAGGTTCTACATAATGAAGTTAATATGAAATTGAATGGTAAATCATATTTTCTTTTTTATGGAAATTATGGTTTCAAGCGCACTTTACAATCATATTAACCCTACTCACAAGGGGATTTTTTTTCCCACTCATTCACTTAATTTGTCATCTATCTGTAGCTTTCTACAGGGGTTGTGAAAGTCAGAGACTACAATAAATATCAGGCATTTATTTAAACCCAGAAATGAACAGTTAGAAAGTTAGAAATTGGATAGTTGTAAAACTACACGGGTAAAATGTAACATACTGACTATTTAATGTTTAAGTAGTTTCACAATTTCTAAATTAATATTTTCTTTTGATTCTGCAAAGCTGATTTGCAACAATGCATGCAGCTTATATTTTAGTATAAACTGTGTTGCTTTGATTTCTTTTGATTGAAGACTAAAAAAAAAGAAATTCCTTCCCATTATTATCATGATATAAATTAATCGACTCCCAAATAAAGTAGTAGCTTTTTAACTCAAATTTGAGATTTTACTGGAGCACAGCAGCTTAATACTGGGACATGTGCTTAAGGAGACAATGATTACCCAGACTAGAGTGGTGAAGTGGTGGTTACAAAGAGGCACCCTCCTATGACTTCTGAAATGCATTTAAATATCAGCATTCCAAAACTCTTCATCCAAATTGAAAGAGCAAAAGGGGGCTAGTGTTGCCATTTGTGACCAATTCAGGTTGGATGGAGAGCATGGAAACATTCTGTCACCACCACTTAGTTTAACCAAGTCTTTTTCACCACTCGAGTCTGGGTGGTCATCATCTCTTACCAGAGTTGTAGAGCCTGCAGCAGGTGCTTGCATGTTGGATTCTACTGTGATGATAACATGGGCCTTGGCGGTTGGCTAAAGACAGGCCATACACCACCGATATCAAACTGGAGGAGTAATGAGTAACGAAGATGCTTAGAGGAAATGAATCAGAATAAGAGTACAAAAATTACAAAGTTTATTTAGGAAAGGTGAAAGCTGCCAAAAATAACAAACTAGAACAAAGAAATGTAAAAATTCTACTAAGTAAAGCATTTGTTCTTCGTTACATTACAACATTAAAAAAGAGAATAAATTTATCTAGTGTCTGAAAACTTTGTTTCTTTTTTGTTTTATTCCCAAAAAGATGTTCAGCTATGAACTGGAATCCATATTATTGTGCATAACATGTGTAACCAGGATAAAGCAGTTTTGAATGAATGAATGAATGAACATACAATTTTCCTATAAAATGTTTGAGGATGTGTTAGATAGTTAATACCTCAAAATATATGCTGTGGGATTCTGAACACATAAAGCATGTTAGTTAGCTACCTATACATTTACTTTCCTAATTCACATACATTTGTACATGTACAGAAAGAATGCCTATCCTAAAAGATAATGATTGCATGGCAATGTAATTATGTCCACAGGGTTAGTGCACGTGGGAGATGAGCTCAGGGAAGTCAACGGAAATCTCATCACCCACAAGCGGCCTGATGAGATCAGTCAAATTTTGGTATGACTTTCTGTGAAGTGCAGAATATTATTGCGTCATCAATTCATATCTTGCAGAATATATATTTACTGAAATGGACAGGTCAGATATGTACTCTTGCTGTTGCTGTTCTAAGAAAGAATGATTCATAGACTTTTTTTTTTTTTTACCTCTGGCTGCAGTCTCAGTCCCAGGGCTCCATCACTCTGAAGATAATCCCTGCCATTAAGGAGGAGGACAAACACAGGGAGAGTACGGTGAATGGCATCAGTCATTATGATCCACCAGGATTTCTACAATTCACTGGATACAGCTTATTTAAAAACTATATACACACATGGACAAAATTGTTGGTACCCTTCAGTCAATGAAAGAAAAAACTCACAATGGTCACAGAAATAACTTTAATCTGACAAAAGTAATAATAAATAAGAATTCTATGAATGTTAACCAATGAAAGTCAGACATTGCTTTTCAACCATGCTTCAACGGAATTATAAAAAAAAATGAACTCATGGAACAGGCCTGGACAAAAATGATGGTACCCCTAACTTAATAGTTTGTTGCACAACCTTTTGAGGCAATCACTGCAATCAAACGATTCCTGTAACTGTCAATGAGACTTCTGCACCTCTCTGCAGGTATTCTGGCCCACTCCTCATGAGCAAGCTGCTCCAGTTGTTTCCGGTTTGAAGGGTGCCTTTTCCAGACAGCATGTTTCAGCTCCTTCCAAAGATGCTCAATAGGATTGAGGTCAGGGCTCATAGAAGGCCACTTTAGAATAGTCCAATGTTTTCCTCTTAGCCATTCTTGGGTGTTTTTAGCTGTGTGTCTTGGGTAATTGTCCTGTTGCAAGAGCCATGACCTGTGACTGAGACCCAGCTTTCTGACACTGGCCAGCACATTTCTCTCTAGAATCCCTTGATAATCTTGAGATTTCATTGTACCCTGCACAGATTCAAGACACCCTGTGCCAGATGCAGCAAAGCAGCCCCAGAACATAACAGAGCCTCCTCCATGTTTCACAGTAGGGACAGTGTTCTTTTCTTCATATGCTTCATTTTTCCATCTGTGAACATAGAGCTGATGTGCCTTGGCAAAATGTTCCATTTTTGTCTCATCTGTCCATAGGACATTCTCCCAGAAGCTTTGTGGCTTGTCAACATGTAGTTTGGCATATTCCAGTCTGGCTTTTTTATGATTTGTTTTCAACAATGGTGTCCTCATTGGTCGTCTCCCATGTAGTCCACTTTGGCTGAAACAACGACGGATGGTGCGAACTGACATTGATGTTCCTTGAGCATGAAGTTCACCTTGGATCTCTTTAGAAGTCTTTCTGGGCTCTTTTGTTACCATTCGGATTATCCGTCTCTTTGATTTGTCATGAATTTTCCTTGTGCGGCCACGTCCAGTGAGGTTGGCTACAGTCCCGTGGATCTTAAATTTCTGAATAATATGTGCAACTGTAGTCACAGGAACATCTAGCTGCTTGGAAATGGTCTTCTAGCCTTTACCTTTAACATGCTTGTCTATAATTTTCTTTCGAATCTCCTGAGACAACTCTTTTCTTCGCTTCCTCTGGTCCATGTTGAGTGTGGTACATACCATGTCACCAAACAACACAGTGACTACCTGGAGCCCTATATATAGGCCAACTGACTGATTACAAGATTGTAGACACCTGTGATGCTAATTAGTGTCCCTTAACTTGAATTAACATGTCCCTTTGGTCACATTATTTTCAGTATTTTCTAGGGGTACCATAATTTTTGTCCAGGCCTGTTCCATGAGTTTATTTTTTTTAATATTCTGTTGAAGCATGGTTGAAAAGCAATGTCTGACTTTCACTGGTAAACATTCATAGAATTTTTTAAAATTATTACTTTTGTCAGATTAAAGTCATTTACAGTATGTGACCATTGTGAGTTTTTCTTTCATTGACCGAAGGGTACTAACAATTTTGTCCACGTGTGTATGATAGTTGTATTGAACTTGTGCATGTTTGTGTTCTCATATATTCTCTGCTTTATTTACAAGGTCTATTTAAGAGCCCTGTTTGACTACACTCCATTTGAAGACAAGGCCATTCCCTGCCAAGAGGCAGGACTTCCTTTTCTGCAAGGTGACATCCTTCAGGTGGTGAGCCAGGATGACCCTACATGGTGGCAGGCCAAACGGGTGGATGATAGCAACCTGCGTGCTGGCCTTATACCATCAAAACACTTTCAGCAGAGGTATACTCTCCTATACATTACAAAGTATGCTTTGGGTTTGAACTAGACTGATAATATTGATTAACGTTCATCAGGTAAAATATCTGCAGAGTAACCTTTTCCAACCAGAATTTGCTTTTATCTCTTTTATCTATTTGTGCAGGCGCCTGGCACATAGACTGAAAACTGGCACTCACCAGAGTCCTAAGTCACCAAGTGCGCCACCCTGTAAGTAATCTAAAATGATCTACAAATCCACTCATAGTCCAAACAGCAGCAGTGGCATTATGAGTCTATTTTGGTCCCTCTAATCTGACAGCAACATGCTTGGCCCAGGCTGAACTGGAAACAGGACATTATGCCTGCCAAAACCAGAAAAAAGTCAAACCATTCTCAGATTAATGCCCTTCTGTTCAAACCCCAGGCCATTTCACCTTGTTTGTTTCAAAGCATCTGTTATTATGTCCATATTCACGTTTCACTTTATTAGGAATGTATGTACGGCTGCGAAGTAACTCAAATAACAATTCTTTACAACTGTTGTGAGTAGAAAAGCATCTCAAAAAAGCATTTAATGTAAAACCTTATAAAGCCGGTGCGCTACACAAGCTGAGGACCACATTGGGTTCCACTTCTTTCAGCCAAGAAGAGGGATCTGAGGCAAAAGTTGTACAGGAAAACATTTGGTCTGGTCTTTTCCCAAACTTTAACAGTCCATGGTTAAAATCGCTGAGACAAATTTTCATTATGCTGATATCCGATGTGAAAATTAGCTGAACCTATGCCTTAAAGCACTTTGCTGCTGCCACATGACTGGCTAATTGCATGACTGCATGAATGAGAAGGTTTACTGGTGTTCCTAATAAAGTGAATGGTGAGTGTATATTGTCCATATTGTGCATACATTGTGCTCCCCAAAACAGACGGAAACAAACAAAAGTAGATTTGATGTGATGTAATGTAACGATAATGTAATGATTTGAGCATGAGTACATTTTTATGCATGGAATATTCACTTTATCATGGTGTGATCTTATGCAGAAGCAGATGCTTCAGTTATCCTTTTTTCACTTTGCTTGCTACAGATGACCAGGCTTGTGATAAAGGTATGTGATTGGGGGAAAAAATAGTAAAAAATTTAATATGACAGGGTTTATACTGTATGTTTAAGATAAAAAGGACTTGAGTGCAACTTTGTGTAAATTATGCCACAATGTTTAATTCCACTCCTATTTCATACACTTACACACTTACAGTAGCTCAATTTACTAATTACTGTATCTTAGGTAAGCTAGTCTATAGTGAAAAAAATACTTACCAACATTTCAAAATATTGAACCATCACCTACTACCTACTAATTCCCAAAAGTGGTGGTGTAACTGATGCTTTTTCTGTCTGTTTGTATGGAGCCATCTCAGAAATGCACAACCAGTACTGAGCAAGATTTTTTGGTATAGAAAATTACTAATATTAGTGTCTGCATTGCCAAGAAGAAGTACAATCTTTTTCATTCCCCATGAAAGAATCTATAACCTGTGAGAGGTGCATATATTACAGTATATCTGAAGGGGGAAATATTTCTCCAGACTAAACAGGAAATGGCAAAAAGAAATTGTAAACATGAAGTGCAAAAACTTCTATTTAACCTATTTAACACACTTTTATTTTTTGACAGCAAAGTATAGTTGACACACAGGGATCACTATCCATCATGTCACACCATTGACATCATCAATTAAACAATCATTCAGGGGAATATGACCAAACCTTCACATAACCTTTATTAGGAACAATGGATTGTGCACTAGCTATTTCTTTTTTAGAAACAGCATGTTCAATGTATTGGTTGGAAGAATATATTTTATATATTCTCGAATCAATGAACTGAAGCAAAGAGTGATTGCTGAGAACCCGCATCGCTATGGAATAGCTGTACCACGTGAGTCTACTTTGACTGTATTGGTTGGAAGAATATATTTTATATATTTTTTTTATTGGTCTTCATGCAATTGTAAAGGCTTTGTAAAGGTTTGGTATGATTGTTATAGAAATATTGGTGTAATGTTTTTGTCCTGTCTCAGGTCCACTTCTAGCCACATATTTACTTTCATTCTAATACCCAGCATTTTTTAAATATTTTGTGTGTGTGTGTGTGTGTTTTTTATTATATTATTCAAATGGATTGCATGTACATGGTATAATTCTGCTTCCAAACCACAGTAGGATGACGGTACATTTTATTTTACTATTTAAGCCTGCATTATATATCAACACCCATACCTGCAGTACACCATGAGTGAATTTTAAAGTCGCATCCATCCATTCATTCATCCATCCATCTAGGAACCTCTGTAATCCAACCTGGGACCATGGAGTGACCATTGTATTACCCATTTTGTACGACTGTAGTACAACCTAGGATTAGTCTAATCTGCATGTCTTTGGACTGTGGAAGCAAACCAGAGACCCCGGAGGAAACCCACCAAGCACAGGAAGAACATGCAAACTCTATGCACATAGACACAACAATGGAATCGAACGCAGGACCTGGAATTGCAGGGCAACAGTGCTAACCACTAAGTCATCCTGCTTCCAAAGTGCGACATGCCCACAGCTTATGCCACTTTTACTGCTCATTCCCAGCAGAGTATCCATTGACGTGGCAGGATAAGATGACTTTTGAATGAAGCGTAGACTCTCTTTGCAGTTGTACGCTTGTGATAGTAATGGTACAAACTTCCTCGCTCTCCCACTGCCTAACCTCCTACCTGCTTTGTACTCATATACATGATCCAGCTACTTATTAATGCTCCATTTCTCCTTCCCTACCTTTTCCTAGAGGACTGTGACTGTGGAGGGAGTGGACAGCACTTAGGTAGGTGAGACAGCACTCTCCTTTGTACAAACACTCATGCTGGTTGTGGCGTTGACATTTAGTGATGCTTAGTGATGTGGTAGTGAAAAAGGAAAAAGAAAACATGTTGCACTTGCAGAAATGTGTATTGCATCTGTTAAGCCCAAGCAATAGTTCAACAAGAACAGCTCACTGCACTGCTGCTGTCTGGCTGCTTTACCGTCTGTCTAGATGTTGGTGCTTGGCATGTGTGGCAGGAGTCTTCTGTCAGTGTGCTTCACTTCATGTTTTAAAGAGAGCTTTGCTGTGAACATATGGCTTTATCTATTTGATTTAAATACCTGGCAGAGTCTGTAGCATGGCTGCTAGCTTGCTGACACTGGTCCCAGTGAAACAGTGTTGGATGTGTGATGATGGTCTAATACTAGTTGTAGTTTCTCCAAAGTGTAAGGCGGTGGCACCGACCTGTGGTCAAGCCTTTTCCTGGGAGTTCTATTCAGGTACCGCTTCCCATTTCTTCCCATTGCCGTCATGTGTGGCAGCTAAATGGTGGTTATGTTGTGCAGATAATTTCACTTGTTGATAATTAATAATAATGATTACATTATTACAACATCCTTATGTTGTTTGAAAAAAAAAAGCAGGTAAACATGAATTCAAATATCAAAATGGAGCTCCCTCTGACATCTGTTTGTTATGTATCTTCACTTCACTCCAACCATCAATATACAGTTTTTTCTCTTCAACCTTTTTGTGCTGCTCTTCCGAATATAAGTTCAATGCAGTTGTTTTTCAAGAACATGTTGTTCAATGTTCTTACCACATTGTATTGGATTTCAGCAAGTCTTCGGAGAAGTTTCCGATTAAGTCGAAAGGATCGACATAGCTCTCTTGATGACTCACAGCCCGCAGAGTCCGAAGAATCCAAGTTTTTTGTCTATGAAGAGGTCACACACTATCAGCACAAGCCTTCAGACAAACCACGACTGGTGGTGTTAATTGGTGAGAATCAAAAAAGATGCCCCATCATTGTGTCTTTTTGTCATTTAGTGAAGAAGCAATTTCAGGGTTTTTTTCCCCCTGCATATTCTGCTTCTCCTTTTCTCTAATTATCTCTCTAGGGTCTCTGGGTGCTCGAATCAATGAACTGAAGCAAAGAGTGATTGCTGAGAACCCGCATCGCTATGGAATAGCTGTACCACGTGAGTCTACTTTGACTGATCAAACACAATAAAGAGATTCTCAGAGTAAAAGGGCAGCGTTACAACTTAATGATAAATGTCAGAGACTTATCAATGATTTTGTAAAAGTAAGCTCTAGTGGTATTAAATGAATCACGTAATATGTGCTTATATCATGACAGACACCACTCGGCCGAGGAAGAGCCATGAGAAAGAGGGAGTTGAATACCATTTCATCTCAAAGCAGGCCTTTGAGGCAGATATTCAGAGTAACAAGTGTGTTCTCCTTTAACAATAAGAGACTTTTACAGTCTTGGTCATGTTTGCTAACTGCAATAAATATTTTACAATAATGTACAGCACTAATCTGCACTTGCTCTCCTGCTTTAGGTTTATTGAGTATGGAGAATATAAAGATAACCAATATGGGACAAGTTTGGAGTCTGTTCGGAGTGTATTGGCCAGAAACAAAATGTGTTTGGTGGATGTTCAACCTGAAGTTAGTATCTCTCTCTCTCTCTCTCTCTCTCTCTCTCTCTCTCTCTCTCAACTTTTTTCCTGCATTCTCAAGGTTTAAGATAAAAAAAGAAAAAAAAAATAGACAAAGGTACAAAATGTTCTAGCTTAAGTATAAGTTTGGCTCACAGTATTTTTCATTGTATTTTGTGATACAAAATACAGGATAACATACTGTAATAAACTTTAAGTTTTAATCTCATAATTTGCATGCTAAACTAGCTAACATGCTAACCAATCGATAGCCTAGTGATTAGGAAAATCTTGGTTGCTATGATATATTTTAAGGTATTTGGCTACAGTTGTATACAGTACAGCCCAAAAGTTTGGACACACCTTCTCATTCAAAGAGGTTGAATTTGTATTATGGCAAGAAAAAAGCAGCTAAGTGAAGAAAAAAACGAGTGGCCATCATTACTTTAAGAAATGAAGGTCAGTCAGTCCGAAAAATTGGGAAAACTTTGAAAGTGTCCCCAAGTGCAGTCACAAAAACCATCAAGCGCTACAAAGAAACTGGCTCACATGCAGACCGCCCCAGGAAAGGAAGACCAAGAGTCACCTCTGCTGCGGAGGATAAGTTCATCTGAGTCACCAGCCTCAGAAACCGCAGGTTAACAGCAGCTCAGATCAGAGAGCAGGTCAATGCCACACAGAGTTCTAGCAGCAGACACATCTCTAGAACAACTGTTAAGAGGAGACTGTGTGAATCAGGCCTTCATGCTAGAATATCTGCTAGGAAACCATTGCTAAGGACAGGCAACAAGCAGAAGAGATGTGTTTGGGCTAAAGAACACAATAAAGAAAACTCTATGAATGAGATGGTGTGTCCAAACTTTTGGTGTGTACTGTACATAGCTTAAAGCTAAAATAATAAAATCTGACCTGTGACAAATGTGAATTAGTTTACTAACAGTTTATTAGTTTGCTAGCTATGTGCTAATATGAAGTGCTGAAGCTGCACAGACACAGCAGGCAGTATGACTTAACACAAGTTAATAACTTACTATAAATTATAGCATTAGCATTAACAAATATTACAGTAATTTGCCAGCCTGTCATTACTAGGACAGTGATTATTAGGAAGATGGTTGTTAAGACAGGGGCTCGCTGGTTAACAGTGTTTTATTGAGGCTATTCTCAAACCGGACCTTGAGAATGGAACATGTGCTGTTGCACATGTTCAAATATGTCCCCTTATCATGAAAGATGGGATGTTGCTGGCTGAGGTGTCATCAGTATTATGAATTGAATATATTATGAATATAAAACAAACCCATGAAAACCGAGAGTAGTATTCCATATTAGTAGTAGTACAATTAATGAAAGCCTAGGGGGTTAATTTATGTAGGTGTATTTATTTATTTGTTACAGTTAGATTGTTGTGTATCTGAATTCTGTTCACCTGCCACCCTGCCATAGTTAAAAGCTAATTACAATATTTTCATCCCTTATAAATGACCAGGCTTTAAAAATCCTTCGCACAGCTGAGTTTAAGCCCTATGTGATATTCGTCAAGCCATTTATCCCTGAGAGCCACCACCATTGTAGCAGAGCCACATCACCATCAGGGGGCGACAACGCACACCTTTCGGTAAGAGCTCTTAAACCCCTTAGGAAATACATAAGATGACTAAATTGTACTCTGAAAAAAAGTAAAAAGATATAATAGATATAATCTTACATATATTTTAACGAACAGTAACTATGAATTATGGCTACAATTAGAATTTTCAAATTCCGTACAATTACAGAGAAGGCAATTTTCTGTATCTACCATCTACCATCGCATCTATCATCTTAGTAGAAGATGGTAGATGCGAGTAAAACAGTTTTGAACTGATCTAGTTGTTGATATATCATCTATGTCATGCAATTATCAGAATGTATTTGCTACAGAAAATTAGTTAGGTTCTAACTAATTTTCTCCGGGCCTCACTGTGTAAAGGAGGAAGAGCTTCAGGAGATGCGTCATTCAGCTGAGCAGCTGGAGCAGCAGTATGGCCACTTGGTTGATAGGGTCCTGGTGAAAGAAGACTCCGCCAGTGCTTGTGCAGACCTCAGGAGTATCCTGGAGCGACTGGAGAGGGAGCCACAATGGGTTCCAGTCAGCTGGGTCCGAACATAAATTCTTTGTCAGTCTGTAATAAGGTGCTCATGAACCTGACTGTCTCTGTGTTAACCACAAAAGTGCATCTAAAATACTATTGTGTAGCTGTGCTTTAAAGAAGGGGCCAAGAGTCTTGCATGAATTAATGTCTGGGCAAATTACATCCAGTAAGCAGGGATCAGGCTTAACAGTGTAAGTGAGGGACATTAAACACGAGCATCCATGCAAACGGAAATCTCATGTACACACAAAGTGTTTTGTATTTAAATTCTGGGCTTGACAGTAGATGGCAGTACAAACTTTTTTTTATCTTATTGATAACATCAAAAACACAAGCTTTGGTTCTATGTCAAGTGGAGGGTGAATAAGCATATCGTATCTAATACAACACAATAAATAAACAAACTAAGAAGCTTTATTTATATAGTCCCTTGTACGTGTGGGTTGTTTTTATGTTCTCTGGTTTTCTCCCACTGTCCTTAAATCTAAATCTACATGTCAGATTGTCTGGAGTACATGAGGTGTAAATGAGAATGAGAATCCTTGAATGAGTTTTCTGCAAGAAACTCCTGATCCACCACAGTATTGACCAGGTAAAAGTGATTACTAAAAATAAATGAATCAATTAATGAATAAATGAATAATTGAACGGATCCTCTAGCAAATGTGCAAGGCTAAAGACTTTATAAAATACCTGAAGACTTTCTTATTCCTTCTTTAAGGAAAATGGAAGATAGCAGAAAAGTACAAATGAAAGAGATGGTAAGATAACAAGCAACTAATAATTAGCTTATAATGACCTAATAATTAGGTTACTAGTCTTGCCACCATTATTTTTAAAATAAGATGTGTACACAAACATACACATTACAGACTTTATATTGAATTAATATTTATTTAGGAGAATTTAAAAAAATATTATAATTACTTGCACATATTAAAATATGGTTAAATATGTTTAATATGTAATGTGACCTGGCGACACCGTTCTGGTTAGCACTGTGGCCATGCACATCCAGGGTGTGTGTGTGTGTGTGTGTGTGTGTGTGTGTGTGTGTGTGTGTGTGTGTGTGTGTGTGTGTGTGTGTGTGTGTGAGAGAGAGTGAGATTGTTTGTCTTGTGATAAACTGGCACCTCATCCTGGTTGTATCTTGCCTCATGCCCTGAGTCACCTTGGATAGGCTCCAGGCCTCCCGCGAACCTGTACAGAATAAGTGGTACAGAGAATAGATGTGTGAGCGAGTAATATAACCCAAACAGTTACAGTAAGAACATGTTCCCTGTGAAAAGTTTTGAAATGATGTAGCCATTTGTCGTATTTGTACTTCTTATTCTTCATTCTGTCTATATGTAATAACTGTGTATATATACCCCAGTGTTACATAACATGATATCATTTTACATGTATATGTGCAAACCTCTGGTCTTTAATATTTATAATTCTATAGTCTGTAACCATGACTGATGTGTTGGCTATATTATCCTAAGTTGGCTAAATATAATTGGATATCAGTATTAATCTTTAAAAATTATATCCAACTAAATCATAGTATTCAGGAATGAGGCATGTTAAAACCCTGGAGCCATGTAATAATAGTATGTTATCGCCCTTTGAATATTTTAATATTAATATACTGTAATATGAATTGTGATGGGTTCCTCTTTATGTCTGAACAAATGTGCTTATACATACTGTACTTATGGGCATGATGTTAGAAATCACTTATTTTTATATTAACGTAAGAAAATGAGAACTCTAATAGAGTGTCCATTTTAGAAATAAATCATATATCTTTTTTTTTTATATCATGTGGTAACCCAATAAAAATTAAAATTAAATACATTTTGTGGGATGTCTTTGGATGATGGTCATTAAGAATAAAAGGTCATTAAATAGATTTTATAATAGATTATGATCAGTCTTGAGCAAATCTTTCGGCAAATAAAATAGATGCAAATAGTTGCTGCATGCCACTAGATGGTAGTATATGAGCTGTGCTGTTTGTTTTGAATCCTAAACAACTATAAACTACGAATGACACCCTACCAAATCATGAAATCATATTAAAATAATATACCTAACCTTCATCTTTTTTACTCAGTAACCGAACTGCTAATCACATAGTTTACGAAGCACATATTGTTATCAGAAATAACTATAATCTAAGTATCCTGTAACTGCAATGTAGTATTTGGCCTGATAATGGAGTATATGGCCTAATCATTTCTCTGGTTTATTTTTATTCTCACAATCACTAACCAAATATTGCCAGATATGGTAGCACTATTTGCATTTCATCAATCGTAGGATCTTCTTGTATTTTCAGTAGAAATGACTATAATCTAAGCATTATGTAACTGCTATGTGGAAGTTAGGCTTGTGGTATGTGGCTGGATAATGGAGTATATGCCCTAATCATTTGTCTGTTGTATTTTTATTTTTGTAATCATTGAACAAATATTGCCAGACTAGTTAACACTGTTTGCATTTCATCATATTAGGATGCTAGGAGTCTATCGTAATGCCCAGAAAATTGCCAGCTGTGGGTCCCAAGCTGCTGACTTTTTTTTTTTTTTTTACATTTTTATAATTCCTAACATGTGGTATGAGAACTTAACCCTCTTAAAGTTCCTATTCCACTTCAGTTTCCTATACCACTTAAGGCTGAGAAGGCCGGCCTACACAGTTGTCATCATATTAATACTAAAAAGTTCTGATGTAGAAAAACAGAAGTGTTAAAAATAGGACATAGTTAGTCATTTCCGTGCCTCCTGTGCTTTTCACCTCCTTTCATCAGAAATCTTGAAAATGCGTTGATTATTCAGAACACATCAGGAAGTGATGTGGTTGCTGGAAGTAGATAAGTATTCTAGTAAAAATAATTTCACAACATACTTACTATATGTAAAACAGTGAGTTTGCAATAATTGTGCTGCATATTTTATTCTCATGTTTTCTACATATTTAAAAGTGTAAATCAATCATGGATGTGACATCGAAAAGGGAACTGACAGCCCCTGCAGTTGCCTGAAGAAACTTTGCATCAATTCTAATCTACCATAGCAGAATAAATAAATAATGAATAATTAAAATAAGAAACTAAAAATTATATTGTGTACTGATTGATCAAAAAGATGAGCAGAAATGCATTAGGGCAGCTGCCTTTTGTTTTGGACACATCTTGTAATTTGCAGCGTTGTAGTGTGAATGGAGACCTGTTTCCTGTCACGTAGATGCTTCTACAACTGCTGTGTAAAGTTCCTTAAATTGTAATACGTAGACTATTCTGAGTGCAGCATTAACACTGACATGTTGGTGTTTGTGGCACTGCAAGTGTGATATGTTTAAACCAGCCCTTCCTCAATTCACCTGGATACCTCCTTGTGTGAACACATCCTAAGGTCTCAGAAAGTCACTAAATTAACATCCTACCTGTTGTTTGTAACATAGCTTTTAAACTATGTCATGTCACTATTGTTTTAAACATTGTTGATACAGTATATTGTCACTGGATTTACACTAGTTTTGAATGACTATGGAACCAGGGGAATATTATTTTGTTATACAGTACAACTCATATAAATTAATAAGTAGCATTCATGCTAAATGCCAGGATCGGTGAATATCACCAAAGTAACTTAATCCACCATGTCACGAGGAACCAAGGCATCTTAGGCCGAAATGAAAGCTGTTGGAGCTGATTTCTATAACCACATTCTGTGTAGCAGTAACAGAGACATCTTAATGACCATGACGTTACTTGTGCAGTGTGGTATGTCTGGAAGATAGAAGCTAAGTGTCTGGCCCTCCTGTATGCCAGGATAACAGAATGGTGTGATATAACCTTGGGTAGATACCCTAGCCAGGGTTCAATCACAAGGTCATTCAGAATAATCTGTCCACCAATGCATGCAAGGCAAGTGTAATGCCAGTGCATGTCATTTTTGTATTCTTTTTTTGCTTATACTTTCTAGAAACTCTTTGAAGATTGGAATCTTGCAATAGACTCATGAAGAGAGACCTTAAGCGATTCCAGCACATGGGGTGATCCCATGCCAGGCTGATAGGGCATAGTAGCAGGGGATGCCCAAAATATAGCCACCCCTTAACCACTTACAGAGGTGAACACTACGACAGTGGGTATAAATGTGCTCTTCCTCATGTTCAAGGGGATGCAGACATTGGCTGGACAAGTCTTGCACCATGGCTTACATACAGTAGTATAAGCTGTTAAAGCCGATGTACTGTATCTTGGCAGCTAACCACTGGAAGCATTTATTACACCAGGTGAATATGCCACTTGACCACTTGGGTATGCAGTATTACGTCGATGTGCTGGATAATTACTGGGAGCATCTTAAATTTTCTGTAAGAGGTCTACAATATTGACCTGAGTAAGTAATTGTTCTCCTGTGCATACTAACATATTTTCCAAGGTGAGAATAAACTTTGCATGAAATTGGTATTAAATTGAAAGCTCCCTATGTAAAGCTGCTAAAATGAACAATATTTATGGTAACGTAATGATGACAAGTACATGGAAGTTGGTGTTCATTTCATGAAAGAGCCTAATCCAACTGTAGTTCATGTGATTGTGTGGTTAACCATGTAGCTCAGAGGTGAGCAATGCCGCATTTACATTACAAGCCAAATGTCTTTTAAAGTCAGCTTTTAAGCCTCAGTCAGGCATGGCTCCAGGCCAATATCAGTACTTCTACAACAGAGGCTTCCAGACGACAGTCACAAACAGATTATATTTATTGTATCCAAGGTTTTTACAACTGAAAAGTAGTACAAGCATACTGTATACACAGCCAAGATTACTGCCAGTAATGTGTTCCTTCCCCTCACTTTTGCCAAAAACGTGGAAGAACACAATTGTTTTGGAGGACTTTGTATGCTGCAGCATAATAATATCCCTAAGTATGGAACAATATGTTAAAAAATATGATCACGAGTTTCATGTTCAGACATCCATGCACTTTTGACTATAAAGTGTAGCTATCCTATGAAAGTTCCCTACTTCAATAACATTCAGACAAATGCTACATAAATAATCAGGTTTTGGGCTAAGATTGAGATTACACTAGTATGCTCTTTAGTCAACTCTGCTCTTCAGCTTTAAAAACTAATTTAGATTTTCCTTTGCTTTTTCCATGCAAGCTTAATTGTTAATAGTCCTTGTGCATTGTGTGGCAAACTTTCATTTCCCGTATTCTGGCAAATGATCAGCTATTGATACGAAGTGAAATGGCCTCCCACCCTGTATTGGTTCCCTTTTCATTTAGGATATCGTCCATCTGCCATGAAAATAATACCTTCGTAGTCCTTTCTCAATGCCATGACAGCATTTGTAACAGCAGGAACACCAAAATTAACCAATGGTTGTAGAAAATGTTATGCATTACACTAAACCTCTGTAAAGTAAACAGAACTGAGCTTTTTTTTTTTTTTACATGTTCTGACACGCTATTACTATAAAGATAAAGCTCTAAGTACTGTCGTAGTCAAATAGACAAAGCAGGCACTGTGACAGCCAACTTCCTGTTTTGAAAGTCTGTTGAAGTATTAGGGCAGGCTGTGGTTGTGGTCATTGTGTAAACTGTGATCATTGAGGATGTTCTGAGAGAAGTACTGATAAAACATTAAAGGAAAAAGTGCATGTATGAACATCTTTTAAGGTAAACTACACATTTCCTTTACATCTTTTCTTTTTTTTATGTAGTTATTATGTTTAGATTTTTTAAAGCAGTGTATCACAGAATACAAAATTACTATACTAATGGAATCTGCTTGTGTTTTTGCTTTGTTTTATTTCCATCTTTGGGGTGATTAAGAATTAATTTTCCCATAGCTACTGTAGCTATTATTTTTTGGGCAAGCCAGGGGTTTCTACAAGCTCACTAACGAAGGACATTCTTTGCAGCATTATGTAAGCAACTTCCTTATATCAAAACGGCATACCTTTTCATGGCTGGAGATAAACAAGATATTTATGCACAAGACAAACAGTATATTTATGCACAAAACCACAACACATGTTCTGAAATGAAACTTCTGAAGCACACAGTATCAAGACAGATATTGTGATGTTTATACACTGAACTGGTCAGACCAGTTCATTTAAGCCTATCCAAAGTTATAGGTATCTCACGCTCGGTCAGTGGTGATGATATATACTGTACACTGAAATCTGAAACAATAACCATCTTATCATTCATGATGCATTCTAAAGGTGTTTCACACTTATCTGGGTACACATGACATGAATTGATTAAGTATTTCATCGTTGTAATTTGCCCACATGATAATCAGAATTATTACTTGTAGTAGGAGTAGTAGTTTGTTTGTTTGTTTGTTTGCTTTCTTCTTTTATTTAGCTAGAGTAAAAGCATGCTGCAGCAAGTAAGATGTGAAATTTGCTTTGCAGTCCTTAATTACCCAACTTGTCCTGTCAAACCACCAGATTTATTTACCACATGGGCACCTGATGCCTAATGACATATGTTTTTTGTAAGCATGCAAATATGTTTTTTTTTTGTCAAGTCAACCGTTGAGACCAGTAGGGGGAATCGTGTGTTTTGTTGTGTGTCATTACAGATGAAATTTCTATTCCTGAAGAAAGCACTATGCAGAACTTTATTTCTGACAGTCATCCATGTATTCTAAACTCCTAAAAAATATTTGCTAACTAAAGCCGCAATATATGTGACGTATAGATAGTATGCGCATGCCACATCTTAAATTAGAAATGCAGTCCGTACAATGAATTAAAGTGTAAATGTTTCCTACTTTTTTTTTCTTTTTTTTTACAATTCATTTAGATAAATTAGATAATTTTGGCAATCCTTGCCAGGTATTGAGGCTAAACAATAGTTTCCCCTTGTTTGTCATGGTAACGCTGTCAGCCGGCGAGCGTTACGGAGTTGAACCATATGGTTTAAATGTTGCTAACAGGCAGTCGGTCAAAATTAGCCAAATAGCTATCGGATAACAGAGTTTCTGTCTTGCTGGCATGAAAATATAACTTCTGTGTCACAATGTCACCGTCCAAATATAAAAAGAAAAGGTCAGTGTCTCCATCTAGTAACCACATTTTTTGTGCCAAGGTTTTACACAGCTAAATGAAAACATACAAGTGCCATTTCTAGGTGGCACGGTGGTTTAGTGGTTAACACAGTGGCCTCGCACCTTCAGGGTCTGGGTTTGATTCCCATCTTGTGACTGTGTGCATGAAGTTTGTATGTTCTCCCTGTGCTTGGTGGGTCTCCTCTGGGTACTCCACTTTCCTCCCACATTCCAAAGACCTGCAGGTTAGGCCAATTGACATTTTCGAATAACCTCTACTGTGTGAGTGTGTGTGTGTGTGTGGTCCTGTGATAGATTGGCACCTCCTTCAGGGTGTACCCCGCCCCATGCCCTAAATCCCTGCTCACCCGGACACAGCAGGATAAAGCAGTGTAGATGATGAGTCAGTGCCAATTCTCAGACTAGTTGTAGGTGCTGCGTATTTTGACTGTCTTTTTGGCCAATCATGTGCATACTCCATATTGCACACTCAATTTTATTTTAAAGATTAACTTTTCAGAAAGCTGCAACCAATCAGCTTCACTCTCTCGGTCCGTCTGAATCGGCAGGTAAAATTCTGTGATTTCGCCTTACTTGCAGGACAAGATGCACCTTTGCCCTCTTGTAAACAAATAAACCTAGTATCATCAGAGCTACGTCAAGTGATTTTACTTATTTTAATAAATTATTTTGATATCAAAGTTTCTTGTTGTGCTGTCCGTTGAGGTCAGTTTGTTTAATCAATTTATTCAGGCATCAAACCAAACACACTTTGCTTATTTAGTTTGTTTAGGCAAAAAATCAGTCAAAAAGTTTTTTTTTTTTTTTCTAAAACACCTCTAAACGGTTGAATGTTGAAATTTGGAGCTGCTTAGGTTCACAGATAACATTTTGCAGGCAAACAGTGCCATTTCTTTTGCACTGACTTGGAACATATTTTTAATCTTCCTGACACTTTAGTGTAATTTGATTTAATAAAGTTAAAGTTGCTTTCGTTTAAGCATCTGATTGCAGTCAAACAGTGGCATTTGAATGTATTGCCTTACAATGTCTTAAACATGAATGTATGTTGCTTGCAAGTTATAAGCAAGTTTAAAAAAATAATAATTTGCTTATCACCAACCATTTGGGATTTGAATGTATTGCCTTACAATGTCTTAAACATGAACGTATGATGCTTGCAAGTTATAAGCAAGTTTTTAAAAAATTAATTTGCTTATCACCAACCATTTGGGACCTTTGACCTTGAATAAAAATAACATCCAGACATTTGAATATTAAATTTAAGAACACCTGGTTTATAGCATTTCACAGTTTCAGCACAAAGCAGGTTTGGATAGTTTGGAGCATGATGGCATAGTTATTCAGTTACTTGTCTCTTATTACAGGTGTGGCATGGGTGTTCCACTTCCCTTTCTGACATCACTGGGAAATAATTAAATTTTAATTAAGAGCATTGTATATTTTGTGTAATTCCTTATTTTTTACATTCTTTGGTGGTGTCTTAAAAAGGGGTCAAATGAACACCTTATGTGCACCATGGTCCGGAAGCGTAATACTTAAATTCAACCAATACACATTGTTAATTTGGATATGTTCTTTCTCCAGCGTGACTTCTGAACGTCTGTACACGCCCCTATGGCGCAATTTACTAATGAGTTATGTGACAATTAACAATCTTCCTAGCATACTTCATTCTGCTACACCTGACTAAGGTCTTCAAGTTATGAACAAGCCTGTGCAAATTTCATAATGGTTGTTATTACGAAAGAAAACACTGAGATGAGAAATCAATAGAGTCTAGGGGGGAGCTTTGGGAAACCTTGGTCTGTCTGCTGTTGCGGCTGCTTGTCTGCCAGGGTGCATGACTCAGAAATTGTGCAAATGCAGGTATGTTTGAAGTCTTTTGTAATGTGTGTTGTAATAAATCAAAATCCTGTATGGTTTTTAAAAAGCGTGGGATGTACAGTAATGCACACTATATACATTTACAGCTTTCTAGAGACAGAAACAGACACATACAGTACCTGTCTAGTGGTTTGTGTACATTTGAAAGAGATGGAGTAGAATTGTTGGATTTAGGAACAGGGATCATATTTACGATCATATTTTTTTTTACTTAATTTGTGAAGAAAAATATTATAATAATAAACACAATTTATGTTGAATGTAACTTTAGCTTTGTACTATTTTTCACTACAATTCCAGCAGAGGTCCTTCTGTTTAGAAACTCTTCCGGCTTTCACTGCTCACGTCCCTTAGCACGCACGCAGCGAGTGATTCTGTTCCGCACGCTGATTGGTTGAGCGCTTTGTTTTACTGGTTTCTCATTGGTTAATATGATTAGACCACAAAGCCCATGCGCACAAAAAGAGTTAGGGAAGCGATTGAAATTTGCTCCACATTAACTGCGCAGCTGAGCTGTGAGAGGGGGCGTGCCGACCAAACTAACTGCTTTTTGCGCTTTATCATGGCCAAAATCGTGTCGAGACAATAGGAGTGTTTTTTTTCCCGATGAAAGTAGTTTGTGTTTTTTTTAGGGAAAGCAGAAGGGTTTTTTTGTTGTGTTTAGGGCAATTTCCGCGCTTTCGGATGAACTGCACCAGGTAAGAGGAGTGCGTCATGACTGTGGAGTGAGTAGGTTTTAGAGCTGCGATTGTGTGCAGAGTGTTTAAGTGGTTTTTATTTTCTATTAATACATTTTAAGAGCCGGTTCTCTTTTGTGTGTGTATATAAAATCTTGTGAAGGGTGACCATTACTTGCTGATTTATGCGAGTTTAAAATCACTGCCGCTTTAGACGTGAAACAACGCTATCGACTCTGCAGACTTGTCTTGCCTCGTCACAGCTCCAGTGTTTAAAACAGCATCGATTAAATCAACATACAATCTGTTTACATAACTGCCACGCGAAGAATAAACAAGAGGTTCGACTTGAAAGTAAAAAAAAACTAGCATTACTACATTTGATCTCATTGTGTTTTGTCAGAGTTTGTTTACTGGACACGTGGAATTTATAACGATTTGCAGGATCTTTTATGAGGCTGAAGATATTTCTTTTACATGATTGCACTGACATTTTCCTCTTTAAGATTTCCTTACAAACATCTACATGCACCACCTTTTAAAGAGGAAAAAAAGATGGATTTATAAAGTATTTAAATTGTGCAGACTTTCTCTTGTAGTCTCAATCTAATTTAATGCCTTTTTTTTGTTTTGTTTTTTTTAAACAGAGTTTTGCACATCTTTAACCCTAGACCGATGCCATCTCCCATCATGCCTGTGGATGTGGCCATGAGAATCTGTCTGGCACACTCTCCGCCCCTTCGCAGCTTCCTTGGTTCCTATGAGCACTACAAGTCCCGAAACTTGGTCAAGCCATTCAAACCACTGAGATCATGCATGAGCTCGAAGACTAAAGTGGAGGCCACCAGCCGAGGATGGAAAAGTCCTAAAGGCAAAGCCAAGAAGAGAGTGGTTTTTGCTGACTCCAAAGGCATGTCACTAACGGCAATCCACGTCTTCAAGGACTTTGAGGAAGACCCGGTGTTACCGCCAGACTTGCAGTTTGAAATGTCAGACTTGGAAAATGCCATCGTTGGGCTGAAGGTGGAAAAAGAGCAGAGTTTCGTTTTAGACTTTGCCCAGCCTGCGGCAGACTACCTGGACTTTCGGAACCGTCTCAAGAAGAACCTGGTGTGTTTGGAGAACTGTGTAATCCAAGACAAATCCCTCATGGGCACGCTAAAAGTTAGCAATGTAAGTTTTGAGAAGTCCGTTCATGTCCGGATTACGTTTGATTCATGGAAAAGCCACACGGACGTTCCTTGTGTGTTTATGAACAATGTTTATGGTTGTGCAGACATTGACACCTTTTCCTTCACCATTGATCTGCCAAGTTCAGTGTTGCCTGAGGATCGGGTGGAATTCTGCATCTCCTACCGAGCTAGTGATGAGATACACTGGGATAATAATGACGGGAAGAACTACAGGTTGGCGCATACAGATGATGACAGCAGGCAGACCAAACAAGCCACTCAGAAAACAGTATATGAAAACGGAAGCACTAGCAAAAGGCCTGAGATGGAATTTGATCAGTTTGGGAGTCCAAGGACTTCTACTGGTTTCTTTCCAGAATGGCAAAGTTGGGGGCGAATTGAAAACAACTCCCCCTATTGGTGAGGGTACATAGTGCTGTAAAATGGCCTAAAAAAACATGTTGAATCACTTCTAGGAGGAGGTGCGAGAAGTGAAGTGTATACGCTGTCTCAGAATTGATAGACATGGTGAGATTACTTGTACTAGTAAATATATTTAAAAAGACAACCTTAAAATGATAAATGAAATGCTGAAGCCCATTAAAATGATTATCCTGGCTATATTCCTCATTCATACAGTCTGTCGAGTGTTCAGGATTTTCAGGTTTTGAAGTGAATTGATCTTTAGTCATTTTGAGTCAAATACTAATTTTAACACTATTCAATAAAGTTGATTAAATTATTTTTTTCCCTGTGCACTAAAAAGCTATTCCAAAGTTGGAAGTGCTCTACCACAACACGTTTCATGAAATGGATCACCGTTTTTGTGCCAGCCAGATCCAAAAATTGTGGCATTATTGGGATCCTTTTCAAGAACAAGTTGCACATCAATTTTCACTATCGTGCAGTACTTTTCTGTTGAATTTGATTTTGTACAGTAAGAGTGATTTCTGTGAACTTGATTTGTGTGCAACACAGAGAGAGAATCCGTTTTTCCCTGTAGTGACTCAAACACCACTCATTCAATCAATGAGAAACATTTCCTCTGTTTGGAGTGTAGCTGTTTTTATGGATGTGCTTCCATGAAAACAAGAATAGGGGAATTTGCACTGTGTAAGATGCCTTTTAAATTAAATGTGCAAGTGGAGTAATTTGGTACAGCGTGAAGGTTCTTCATATTGAAGTTGATGTATTTTGTGGTACCGTTTTATTGGCCACTTTGCACAGCAGCAGCAATAATCTAAAATGTGTACATTATGGGCACCTGTGTAATATACTGCTGATCGTTAAGCATCATTATTCATGCACCTTTTCCTTCTCCTATTCTTTGCATTGCACATAAAAATGACTGTCATGTCTCCTTTTTTTTTTTCATTTCGCTGCTGTTTTTGATTATTCCAGTATTTCTTTGCATTTTGTCATTGTTTGCCATGAAATAAGGGATATTGAATGTTACTAAATGCAAGTGTTGGTAAGTGTAATAATCTCCATTAGAAAATTGTGTGGAGAAATTTGGTATTTATGATTGGTTATTGTGTTTCTTGTTTGCTTCTTGTCTTCCATTAGAGGAGGGAGGAGGGGAGGACTGGTCAATGTGAATGATTGCAAATCATTTTAATACAAATGGCTCATGTTTGTTAGCTACAGTACTGTTTATTTTAGAGATGGAAAAATGTATGTTTGTATAAAAGGGCTGGAAACTGGTGTTTTTTCTACTGCAAGAAAGGGTGTTTGTCTACTTATTTAATTCTGTGTTCCTTTTAGAAAGAAATTGAATAAATGCAATGTTTCTACCATGAAGAGGTTCTGACTCAATTACTTTTAAAAGTAAGAATTATGGGGAACAAATTTAAGTTTAGACTAGGAGTTGCACCACAAGACTATATCCATGTTAATGAGAAATATTACATGAGTAAGTGCTGTGAACACAAGTGCCACAGATAATCATAACCATATTCAGCATGTTCAGTATGACCATTGGTGTAGCACTGCCTTTTACATATCAGCTTGAACAAAAATGTTCTAATATATATTTTTCTAATAGTTTCTAAATAGCATCAGGCGGATAGAGTATTGTATTTAAATGTGATGCATACTCACTAATAGTAAATGTAGCAACAGATTCATTGTAATGAACTATTGCTAAACATCAAAGTTTATACCATGAACACAGATGAGCAGAATGATGCAATCAGGGAAACATACTTGAATATGTCCAAAAGCAGAATTCAGTGATGACTTTCAATTAATTTAAATTCTAATTTCACAATATAACATTTGATGGCAATACCAAATCCAAATTTAATTAATCTAAATTAAGATTAATTAATCTAAAATAATCTAAAAGTCTAATAAAGTATTCACTTTCAATGCCACCTCATTAGGGGAAAAAAATTTTTTTTGCATCCAATAAATTACAAAAGTAAAACTTTTTGAAGTTATTCATTACAACTTTTAACATCCAAGTGAAAGATATAACACCAACATGTTCGATTTTTTTTAACGAATCACTGAGTTGGGTAAGGATCACCCATTTCTAAAATGACTTTTGTCATTTTAATAAAACTTGATCAGCTAATCACCTTCCCAATGGCAGACAAAGCGTTGCACATTTAGACTTTGCACTTTTTGCCACTCTACTTTGCAGAACTGCTCAAGTTGAGTTAAATTTGACCTTTTGTGGACTGCAGTCTTCAAGTCATTCGAAAGATTTTCAATGGGGTTTAAGTCTGGGCTCTGACTAGGCTATGCAAGGACATGCTCCCTCTTCTCCTAAAACCACTGTGTGGTCAGTTTTGCTGTGTGCGGTCGTGGTCATGTTGGACAGTAAACTTTCTTGGCAACTTTCTGGCATTTGATGGTATTTTTCCCCTCCACTCCCTCCTACAGATTAACACCACATAACAAATTACTACCTCCACCTACTATAGGTATTGGTATTATTTAGATGGTAAGCTGAATTGGATTTCCGCCAAACATATCGTTTGGTGCTGTGGCCAAATAATAAAATTTCAGCTGACCACCTGCATTTCTGCAAAGCTTAGTCATGACTGCATGTGGCCATTCTTGAAGATTGCCTTTTTTATAGCAAACCATTCCTTATAACCCGCATTTGTGGAGAATTTGTGATATTGCTGTCACATGCACCGAATGACGATTTTCATCCAGTTTGTAGTGTCTTCCTCATCCAGATTGGGTCTGTGTTTTACCAAATACATTCTACTTCTTAATAATGAACTTTACTGTGCTTCTACGCAGTGATAAAGCCTTTAAATATATTTTGTATCCATCTCCTGAATTGTCCCAGAGCTCTTTTGACAGTAACGTGCCACCCACATATTGTTTGCTTCAGTTTCTCTTCCAGGGACTGAAATGCTTCAGCTTGTCATGCTGAGCTAATCAAAACGATCATAGTTGAAATTCATATGGCATGGTGTGCCCTTGATAGTTGATTAGCTTCACCTTATTGAGTTTACAAGTCATTATTAGGAGGTGTATCATTTTAAGTTGTCAGCAAAAGAATTTGATAGTTTTAAAGGGGGTGATTCTTTTCAGTTGCCAGTAGCAGTGAAACGTGAAGATCTGTTTTCTTACTTTGTTGTGCGTTTCATAACAGGAAACTGCATCAGTGATGACGGTCAGTGGTACGAAATGAAAAAAAAAAAAGATGTCAAATATTTCACTTATCGTAATATATATATATATATATATATATATATATATATATATATATATTATAACAGCTTCATTTGCATTTGTAGAAGTGTAAAGATCTCTTTTCTTTTTCTTTTCTTTTCTCTTTTGCGTGTTTCATCACAGGAAGCTGCATCAGTGATGACGATCATTGGTAGCACTTCCACGCTGCCCTCACTTACTGTAAAACCCTTGTGTATTTCCCTCAAAAAAAAGTTTCACAAGGGTGGCACAGTGGGTAGATTTGCTTCCAGTGTCCCTTATTTGACCCTGAGATCAGGTTACCATTTGTTGAAGTTATGTTCTACAAACAGATCTCTGTCTGTCTAACTGACTATCTGAGTACCTTTCGTTCTCTGGTTTCTTTCCATCTTCAAAAACAAAAAACAGAAGTTGGATAGACTATGCAAAATTGTCCCGAGGCATCAATTCTGAGGGTGTGGTGTCCATTGATGGGCTATGCAATAATAGCATAAAGCTTGTAAAACTCTTTGCAGTCAATTATAAGAATAGTCCTGTATGTCTCTGACAAGCTATTCCAAACTAACAACCTCTCCCACATTCCTTCTAATTGTAAAACTGGGCTTTACTGAGAGTTGTCTGATTAAATATGACACAAGGGCCGACAAAACACTGATTAAAATTCCTTCTATTATATTGCAATCATCAGATTTCAGTGTTAGATGAGGGGATTAAGTTATACAACTGGAGCAAAACATTTATGAGACTTTTTAAGGTTAATTTTTAGGTTAGTGCACCAAAATAATTTAATCATACCTTTTAGAGTGTCTATAGAGAGGAGAATGGGCCGACTGATTCAAGCTGATAGAAGAGCAACTTTGACTGAAATAACCACTCGTTACAACCGAGGTATGCAGCAAAGCATTTGTGAAGCCACAACACGCACAACCTTGAGGCGGATGGGCTACAACCGCAGAAGACCCCATCGGGTACCACTCATCTCCACTAAAAATAGGAAAAAGAGGCTACAATTTGCACGAGCTCCCCAAAATTGGACAGTTGAAGACTGGAAAAATGTTGCCTGGTCTGATGTGTTTCGATTTCTGTTGAGACATTCAAATGTTAGAGTCAGAATTTGGCGTAAACAGAATGAGAACATGGATCCATCATGCCTTGTTACCACTGTGCAGACTGGTGGTGGTGATGTAATGGTGTGGGGATCTTTTCTTGGCACACTTTAGGCCCCTTAGTGCCAATTGGGCATTGTTTAAATTCCACGGCCTACCTGAGCATTGTTTCTGACCATGTCCATCCCTTTATGACCACCATGTACCCATCCTCTGATGGCTACTTTCAGCAGGATAATGCACCATGTCACAAAGCTCGAATCATTTCAAATTGGTTTCTTGAACATGACAGTGAGTTCACTGTACTAAAATGGCCCCCACAGTCACCAGGTCTCAACCCAATAGAGCATCTTTGGGATGTGGTGGAACGGGAGCTTCGTGCCCTGGATGTGCATCCCACAAATCTCCATCAACTGCAAGATGCTATCCGATCAATATGGGCCAACGTTTCTAAAGAATGCTTTCAGCACCTTGTTGAATCAATGCCACGTAGAATTAAGGCAGTTCTGAAAGCGAAAGGGAGTCAAACACCGTATTAGTATTAGTATGTTCCTAATAATCCTTATCATAAAGCTTAATATATCTACAGTATATATAAGTTAATTATGTGTTTTTGTCTAATTCTAGCAGGTCTTTGTATTAGGCAAATACAACCTCAGATGTACAACAATATATAACTTTTTCCACTGTGGCATTATTTATATAACAAATATTAAACCAAAAAGGAAAAACATGC
The DNA here is from genome assembly GCA_013621035.1 of Clarias magur. Taxonomy (NCBI): domain Eukaryota; kingdom Metazoa; phylum Chordata; class Actinopteri; order Siluriformes; family Clariidae; genus Clarias; species Clarias magur. The sequence goes on along the minus strand of QNUK01000389.1, from coordinate 527,304 downwards.
AGGAAATAGTAAGTTGCAGCCAGGTGCTTCTAATCATCAGCCCTTGATTAATGGATCATCAGCAGGTGTACAGATCTGTGAGGTGTACAGAAGTTTGGGCCGTTTGCTGGTCTGCAGGGTTCAGGTGTGTGTTAACACAGTGCCAATAGAAATAACTGTTGCTGCACATCAGTCTTGGAGTTCAACACATTGGAGTTCAACATTGAGAAGTAGAAAAACCCAAGAGCTACATTTCGAACCCTACAGGTCTAATTGAGCAAGTTAAATGTTCAATTCCATGGCTGCATAATTAGAAGAAGACTGAACAACTATGGTTTGCTTTGAAGGGTTGCCAAGAGAGACTCTTTTATCTAAAAATAACATGGAAGCATGAGTGAGGTTTACAAAACTGTATCTGAACAACCACAAGACTTCTGGAACAATGCCCAATGGACAAACGAGGCAAAAATGGAGTCATTTGGGTTTAATGTCGAGCCCCATCTTTAGTAAAAACCAAACAGCATATTAGCTCTAACCCAGGGTGATCCCGCTTCTGATACGGTCATAAAGCCTAACTGGAGTTTGCCAAAACACACATAAACAAGGCGGAATCCTCCTTGGAGAATGTGCCCTGGACAGACAAGCCCAAATGAGATCTTTTTGCTGAAGCACATAATTTTAATATTTACAGGAAAAAAATCCCACTCACTAGTAGTTGCTTTCCGGCCTTAAAGCTATGGGCAAGTTGGGACCCTGTGTCAGAAATCTGGGTCTTTAAGCATGACAGTCTTCCAAAGAAAACTTCAAAATGCATTTAGAAATGGTTTTATATCAGGCACTGGACAGTTTTTGTTTGCAGTAAGTCCTTAGCTATATACCATCCATTCCACTAAAACAATAGAGAGCTTCTGGAGAATGTGACGCAGTTTACAAAATTCCAGTGAAGTGCAGGAAACACATTGAAGGCTACAGGAGGTACTTGACTATTGTTGTTCCCTTTAAAGGGTGCACCACCAAATATTAAATTAATTACTTTGAATTGTATGTGAAATGAAAATAGATTTAACGTTTTTTTTTTTTTTAACAGGTTCTTTGGGTTCATCCAATGCAAATAAAGAAAATACATAGGTTCACCACTCATTTTGTAATATTGTACATTTTGTGGAAGAATTGGTGCCCTTTCTGGACAAAAGCAGTGGCCCCAATTCTACTGTCGGTAATGAAAAAGAAAACTTCGGTTCACAGAGTTCAAAGCTTTTTTATTGATTCACCTGACCTATGAGCACCCTAATGTTTAATTCTGTTTCTAATATTTGTTTTACTATCTGATAGTTATTCTGACTCTGACTCTAATTTAAATTCTATATCATATTTATAATTATACTGTTTCTGATTATGATTTTAATTTCAATTCTATTTCTGACATTCTTTTTCATTCTGATCCTGACTCTAATGATTCTAATTCTAATTCATTTCCTAATTCCGATTCCGATTATCATTCTAATTTTGGTTCTGAATTACTTTCCCAAATGACACATGACGAGTTACTAGGTACTGTACAAGGTACTTTTAATAGTCCTGGATTCAAACTGTTCAAATAGAGAAAATGTGATTTGGCTTGTGTTTTGTGTCCCTGTATGTAAAGACATGTCTGAAGAAATAAGAAGGAACATTATCGAAAAAAGAATAACCAACTGTACAACTAAGGTGATCCATTTCCAAGGCCCTTTACCTTCCTGTGTTCATTGTACACAACATTATCAAGAAGTCCAAGGTCCATGGCACTGTAGCCAACCTCTCTGAATGTGGACAGAAGTGAAAAATTGATGAACGATTACATGAATAGTGGAGAGGAAATCTTGATCAACTGTCAAACCGAACCAAGCTGACCTTCAGATATAATTTGCAAAAATGATATTGGCTGATTCTATTTCTAACTCTGATACTGTCTCTGATTCTTATTCTGATACTGACTCTAATTCAAATCCTGACTCTGATTCTTATTAAGAAAAAATCACCCTGATTTGGATTTTGATTCTGATATTAACCTTATGACATACATTGGGCCTCTAACATCACTACAGGCTTCGTATCATAACACAGATAAGGACAAGTAGGACACATGCTCAGTTGGGCTTGACCTACTTGACACTCATTCTGAAATACCTTAATTCCATTGACTCATAACTTATGACATTGGCATTAAATTGTTTCTACATTATATTATTCTACAGTGTGTAAACATGTTCCCATAAATGCAAGGAAAATGAACCCTTTTTAGATAAATGTTTTCTAAAATTGTTCAAACTTAAATGATGCTAACCTCTATTCCACCATGCCACCTGGAAGATTAACCTGTGTTTTACAATTGCTTGACAAATTAGAAAATGTAAAGCTATTTGGAATAAAACATGTTTTTTTTTGTTTTTTTTTTAAAGAATAGCTTACACAACAGATTATGCAACAGGGAATGTACATAGATTGTAAAAGCAAGGGTGGATACCTTTATCACGTTCAGAAATTGTAAGGCAACTTTTTTTTTATTTTTTTTTAGCAGTAACACACACTAGTTGGTTAATTTGATTGTACTTTTTCCAGAGATACACACCTGATCAATAACCGTTATTAACTAACTACATAGCCTGACCAGCTGCAGTGGTTATTCAAGAACAAATGAATGACTGCTAAAATATGAGGGAGAACTAGAAAGCTCTACCATGCATATGTTCATTGTGTGAATACACACGTGGACAAAATTGTTGGTACCCTTCGGTCAATGAAAGAACAACTCACAATGGTCACAGAAATAACTTTAATCTGACAAAAGTAATAATTTAAAAAGATTTTATGAATGTTAACCAATAAAAGTCAGACATTGCTTTTCAACCATGCTTCAACAGAATTATTTAAAAAAAATAAACAGGGCTGGACAAAAATGATGGTACCCCTAGAAAATACTGAAAATAATGTGACCAAAGGGACATGTTAATTCAAGGTGTGTCCACTAATTAGCATCACAGGTGTCTACAGTCTTGTAATCAGTCAGTGGGCCTATATATAGGGCTCCAGGTAGTCACTGTGTTGTTTGGTGACATGGTATGTACCACACTCAACATGGACCAGAGGAAGCGAAGGAAAGAGTTGTCTCAGGAGATTCGAAAGAAAATTATAGACAAGCATGTTAAAGGTAAAGGCTAGAAGACCATTTCCAAGCAGCTAGATGTTCCTGTGACTACAGTTGCACATATTATTCAGAAATTTAAGATCCATGGGACTGTAGCCAACCTCCCTGGACGTGGCCGCACGAGGAAAATTCATGACAAATCAAGGAGACGGATAATCCGAATGGTAACAGAAGAGCCCAGAAAGACTTCTAAAGAGATCCAAGGTGAACTTCATGCTCAAGGAACATCAGTGTCAGATCGCACCATCCGTCGGTGTTTGAGCCAAAGTGGACTACATGGGAGACGACCAAGGAGGACACCATTGTTGAAAACAAATCATAAAAAAGCCAGACTGGAATATGCCAAACTACATGTTGACAAGCCACAAAGCTTCTGGGAGAATGTCCTATGGACAGGTGAGACAAAAATTTAACTTTTTGCCAAGGCACATCAGCTCTATGTTCACAGACGAAAAATGAAGCATATCAAGAAAAGAATACTGTCCCTACTGTGAAACATGGAGGAGGCTCTGTTATGTTCTGGGGCTGCTTTGCTGCATCTGGCACAGGGTGTCTTGAATCTGTGCAGGGTACAATGAAATCTCAAGATTATCAAGGGATTCTACAGAGAAATGTGCTGGCCAGTGTCAGAAAGCTGGGTCTCAGTCGCAGGTCATGGCTCTTGAAACAGGACAATGACCCAAAACACACAGCTAAAAACACCCAAGAATGGCTAAGAGGAAAACATTGGACTATTCTAAAGTGGCCTTCTATGAGCCCTGACCTCAATCCTATTGAGCATCTTTGGAAGGAGCTGAAACATGCTGTCTGGAAAAGGCACCCTTCAAACCGGAAACAACTGGAGCAGCTTGCTCATGAGGAGTGGGCCGAAATACCTGCAGAGAGGTGCAGAAGTCTCATTGACAGTTACAGGAATCGTTTGATTGCAGTGATTGCCTCAAAAGGTTGTGCAACAAACTATTAAATTAGGGGTACCATTATTTTTGTCCAGGCCTGTTCCATGCGTTCATTTTTTTTTATAATTCTGTTGAAGCATGGTTGAAAAGCAATGTCTGAATTTCATTGGTTAACATTCATAGAATTCTTATTTATTATTACTTTTGTCAGATTAAAGTTATTTCTGTGACCATTGTGAGTTTTTCTTTCATTGACCAAAGGGTACCAACAATTTTGTCCACGTGTGTACATCCTGTGATTAATGTATTCTGATGTAAATTCTGGTAGACCGGGAAATGACTACTTTCAGAATTATGCAAGCAGTTGCATCATAAATGTGTCACTGCATTTATGATAAATAGAAGAGATAGATATGTTATTAACCAAAGCAAAATAACAGAGGACAGGTGAACATGGCCAGACCTGTCTCACACTACGTGACTACTGATGTTTTCACGTTACCAGCCAAATACATATACCCATGGAGCATGCACACTTGCACATATACGCACACACACACACACCCACTGTGTTGAAACTTATCTTACCCATGACCACCTGTGTCAAAAACGACGAGGTGTTTATATGAGAAAACATGACATTGACTTATTACTGTGCAGAAATAAAAAAATAAAAAACCGGAGAGAGAAAATTGCCTGCCATTGATCTGTGTTTAAACATGAACTAACCCAGTATTGACTTTTGTACTGCTCCTGACAGAGGCTGCTTTAAATCACTATAACCACATCTACAGAATCAACCGTATAAGCTACTGTACTTTTATTCATATATAGTAAATGCATATAATTATATTACTCTGCTATGGTTTGCATGGATCCTTGGCTCTGTTGCTTACTCTACAATGGTGTGTTGGAGAACAGGAGGCAGCACAGGGAAAGTAGGACAACCATTGGGATTAACACAGCTCAGAGTAGTCCTGCTCTTCAATCAACGAATGTCAGGATCATTAAGAGACGGGCTCGGGCTCAGGGGACGTGACACGGGTGCGTCACAATCGCATTGCCCTAACACGGCTATATGGATTAGTGAAAGTTAATCCAGTGGATGGATTCTGGAGCCTCATCAAGGCTGCAGATAAACAGTGATTCCACATTAAAGAATCTCCAGTAGCATACCCGTACAGTATATACACAAATATTTTCAAAGTTTTAGGGTTCTATTAGGAATCTCCAAAGATATTAATGGTTAACCTTCTTTATACTGAATGAAGGTGTGAGGTTGTGTTTATTAAGTAGATTTCAATTGCACACTCATAAGTGCATATTAAAAATGTACAGTGCCATCTGTTTAATTTTGGAATGAATGTGTGTGGAATAAAGGTGTGAGATCATGTTTATTAAGTAGATTTCAATTGCACACTCAAAGGGGTGTATTTAAAAATTTACATCTTTTGAATTGAGACGAAGTAAGGATTTCGATCGCGATAAAGCAAAGCCTATATGTTCCTCCAAACTTGGCCAAATACAGCTGTGAAAACCCAGTTAAAATTCGTTAAAGAGTTTTTACACTATGTGTGCACAAACAAACAGACAGAAGGACAAAAATTCCCAAAACCATCTTGATGTGATCTATTACTCATCTTATATCCCCCCAAAATTTGTTTTCTTGCAAATATCTTTTTAAAAAATGTACAGACATGCCAACTTTACAGTTTTATTCTATGCATAGATTGTTTTTTTTTTCTTTCGGGTAAACGTCTTTTTTTAATATGGTTTATAATTACTTATAGATTATGTGCAGTGCTAAGGCAATGAGTAAGTTGAGACTATTGAACAAAGTGGAGAAAAACTGAGAAAAAAAGAAGCTGAAATTAAAAATTTTAAGGAACTTATTTCACAGAACGATGTGAAACATTTTCCACCCACATGTTATAGAAGTGTGACTAAATTACTAAAGAATTTGTTCCGCCTATTTCATTCATTGACAAACATTCTTGGCAAATTGCTGTAATCGTTTTAATAATTAAATTAAATTATGTAGATTAGTTAAAGAAATGAGAAGAAATGTTTTACTGCACCAGTACCTAAAAATGTAGCACAATTTCAAAATTGGTTGTTTATGTAACAAGCTCAGCAGCAACCTCATTTCTCTTCACGTCTGTTCCGACCACTCAGCACCACTTACCATCACCGGTATACTAATCACCGGCCTGATATTCTGTCATTATCTGCACCTGCTTCTTTTTTTTTTACTGGTTCATATCTTAAGTTAGATGGGTTTTTAAAGCTTGCATGATTCATAGGTCACTGTACAGCTTAACAAACTAAAATATTCTTCTGAAATTGGTCAGTTACAGGGACTGGACTGAAAACAAGAGCTAAAAACAAGAAGCAAAAACCCTAGCATTCAGGAATCCTGAATCTAGAGAACTGTTCAAGAAAAAATATACTAATCTGGTTTCTTGCATGTGGGCTCTCTCTGTCTCTATCTCTCTACATATTGACTGCTTCCATACTGTAGTATCATGACTGGATACAGCTGGTTCAATATTGATGGTTAGGACAGATCATGCTTACAAAAATAATCAAGCTCCATAGCTGGCCCGGGAAAAAAAATGCACTCACACTGTGTACTCCTTTAACCCCTCATGAAATAGATTTTTACACATTCCAACACAATGAAATTCACTTCTGTGTGAAGTCAAACCAAGAAGTAATAACGTTCTATCCTTAAAGCTAAGGTTATAGGAGTTACTGCAGCTATAAAAAGGTTTGTTGAGCATATTAAACAAAAGCACGAGCAGGCCAGAGCAATCCTCGGAGGATGAGATGGAAATCAAAAAGCTTGCATGTGAAAGTCTTCCCTTATTTTATTTTATTTTTTCTTTTTAAGGTAAGGCATCTATGGCAAGCTGTGGAAGATTCACTAATACAAAGTAAGCTGCATCAGTTGACTCAACCTTAGCCATAGAGGGCATATGAAAGTGTGCCTCTGAGCTATGATCATGCATCCAAGCTTTGTTTTCCAGATATTGCCGCCTAACCTAGCTGTGTAGCAGATGTCTCAGTCAGGTAACTTTACAGCTGTATCCTTTCACGTCATTCTACGCATCACTATACTGTATTCAGGGAATCTTAGGTGAGGTTTCTAGTCAAGCAGCTATTTTAAAACAATGACAAACTGAAACACTGCATTTATGTGTGCGTTCTACATGCTTCCTGTTTCTTTCGCAGCTCAGTGACTCAGGGTTCAGATGCGGGGTATCCTGCAGGTCAAAAGTACAGCGGATGCTGAACTCTGCGTTGACTGGATGGAAAGAGATCGCCCCTGTGGAGCATCACTGCTTATAGTTTATTGGGTTGGTTGCCAAAACTGGCTGTTCTCCCACTCTTATATAGGAAACAAAGATCATAATGGAATGCAGTCTGCGTTAATGATGACCCTTGTTGTATATAACATGGAACATTCTTACACACTGAACTAGCTGGCACCGATATTGTCACAATGGCCTTAACTAATGTTATCTATATGGGTTGTGGCAATAACACCCATTGCAGTTCCTGTAATGTGCACGCAGGCAACATGATGTCGTACATTGCCCTGCAAAAACAGAACGCCTTTGGTGATCAACCCAGGTCATTTTTATTTTTCCTGACAGTGCTCAACTCGCTTTAATGCTCGTGGGAATGATTGCGAAGTGTTCCGAGCCATGAGCATTCAGCAGGATGTACAGCCTTCTTTTGAATGTTTGCACCATTCACATGTTTTACTGTGGCTAACGGTCTCATCACCGTACTGTGCTTGAAGAAATTTCACCAAGTTTGATTCAAACACTGACATTTCATACAAGAACTGTTAACATCATAACACGTCTCTTATAAACTATCAATGTTTTAATATTCTTTCTGATAATAAGTTGCAAAATATCTAATGTTCTACTGATTATGCTTTTTTAAAAACCATTCATACAATCATTTTATGCAGTTTGTTTGTCTGCATATCGCTTGGATAGCAAAAAAAAAAAAAAAAAAAAACATTTATCCTCCAAATAAACTAGATGGTAGTGTAGAATAATCAAAGCTCCTTTTTGTCACTTTTGGTCAACTCTGCAGAACAAACAAACCAGCCAAAACATCTAAAGAAACACACGTACAGTTCTGGAACAATAATTAACACACAGATAAGACAAAGATCAAATTGTACCAGAAAGATGATAAAAAGCGAGTCTGGAGAAGGGAAACTTGTGATCTGAAGCATACCACCTCAGTTTGTGGTGTTGGCAAGTATGGCAAGACTTTTATGGCAAGAAGTAATCACTGTCAATCACTACACTGCTTATCCTGTAGAGAGTCACGGGAGGCCAGGAGGTTATCCCAGGGGGTTCACTCTGGGTGGGGTGCATAAGCATACACACACTCTCACTCACACATAATGGGCAATTTCGCAAACGGCAATTAACCTAATCTTTCTGTCTTTGAAGGAAATCAGAGCAGACCAGAGGAAACCCACCAAGCACAGGGAGAACATGGGAATTCCACACACACACAAAACTCAGGCAGGACTCAAGCCCTTGACCCTGGAGGTACTGGGCCATATCATTACACCAGTGTGCCACCCATGTCGATCACCTGAACTGAAATTAGAACAAACATCCTGCTAAAGGAAGGAAAAACAAAGACGAAATAGTCCAAGAACAAGTAGGAACCACAGGCTATTGCTATCCATCCCGCCTCACAATATCACTCACTCATCTTCTATACTGCTTAATCCTGTATTCAGGGTCACGGGGGCCTGGAGCCTATTCCAGGAGACTGGGACAGGGTGCCAATCCACCGCAGGGCAATATATCTATAATATCAATACTATATTAATATAATATACATTTTACTGTTTTTCTTTTCCTGAAGTGTGCATAATTTTTTTTGGCTGATTTTTTTTTGTTCATTTTACTAACTAATTTTGTTAGTTACTCTTGTCAATTACTTTTGCTGAGGATTGGGTGGGGCACATATTAAAATGCTATAATTCCTACACGGTTCATCCAACATCCAGACGTACTGTATATAATTATCCAAATTAAGGCTGAATGTCTGCTCTCTAAGGTCATATTCATTATTTCAACAACAATATACTGTGTTACGCAGCCAAAATACCAATAACCTATTAAACTTGCGAAGTTCTTTGTTTTGTTTCACAAAATTTCACAAATTACTCATGATTAATATCACTTAACTAACATTTATGGCATTTGCAATCTTAACAGAAGTGCTTTGAATAAAAAGTACAGGTAACGTCAGAGGTTATGAATGACACATTACTGGGATACCCAAAGTTTATATATATATATATATATATATATATATATATATATATATATATATATATATATATATATATATATGTGTGTGTGTGTGTGTGTGTGTGTGTGTGTGTGTGTGTGTATGTGTGTGGTGTGTGTGTGTGTGTGTGTGTGTGTGTGTGTGTGTGTGTGTGTGTGTGTGTGTGTGTGTGTGTGTGTGTGTGTGTGTGTGTGTGTGTGTGTGTGCACATGTAAAAACTGTGGCTTACACAAAGGAAATGAGACCTTTTGCAATGGATCTGACAGAAGAAAATTATTTCCTGACACAGGTCGTTTAGAGGACACCACAATCTATTTTAACTCATCTCATACCAGTGACAACAGAATACAGATGAAATATCCATTAAAGGATGTGTGTGCAGGATGGATACGGTGTCATGTGCTGTGCATATGCCTCTCACACCTAGCTAAGCCACTTTACAATATATCATAATGTGCAGCCCGTGACCTTTCCCAAGTTGTCTTAGCTCTCCTTAATATAGAATGCGATGGAATCTGGGCTGATCTGGAAGTATGGCATGCACATGCGCAGTGTAGTGAAGGGTATCATGAAGTATATGTCCTCAGAGAGCGCTGTTGGAGTGCAGATAAATAGCTGCTTTGCAAATCGGGACTGTCTGACTGTCCCGATTTGCTGAGATAAGTACTGTTATTTTCAGGTATGACATATCAAAACTTTTGACATTCTAGGTAATAAAACTGTAAATAAAAATGGAAGTTATGAGACAAGATATTTTGAACACGGGTCAATCACAGAACGTTGTTATTTATTAAGGTTAATTATCAACAGTTAATTATTAATTCATTAAAAACAGTTAATTAACAGTTAATTATTAATTAATTAACTGTTCAATTTCATAAGGGCTGATTATTAAATAATATAAATAAATACTTAATAGGTACAACTCGATGGATTATGACCACAATATGATCATATTCACTCACTCACAACGTAATAATATAGAAACACTATACTAATACCTGGTAGAGTTACATCTGCTCTCAACCAGCCCAATTTCTCCCTGCATGGATTCCAAAGGATGTTGAAAACATTTTTCTGGTCTTTGGTGAAATTATTGTACCACTCAGTTCCCACAGATTTTTCAGCTACACTTATATAGTTGGATTCAGATGTTGACTGGAAAGGCTACTGAAGAACACTGGACTCTTTGTCATGTTCACAAAACCAGTTTGGAATTATTTATGTTTTGTGCTGTAAGTAGCTATTAGAAGATCAGAAATGGTGGCCATGGTCAGCAAGAATACTGAAACGGGTGTGGCACTGAACAGACTGATGCAACACTGTAAGAACTGGTTGGTAATAACAGATTCAACGTATGCCACGAAAGCATTCCCGACATCATTACGCCACCTCCGCCAGCCTGGGCTGTTAACACAAGGTAGGTTGTGTCCACAGTTGTAGGCTGGTTGAAGCTTAAACCAGTCTGGCCATTCTTTGTTGACCTTTCTCATTTAAAAAAAGTGTTTCCATCCACAGAACCGAATGATTTTTCTTTATTGCACCATTTTCATTTTGAGTAAACCTCAGAGACTGCTGTGAATGAACATCCTAGGATATTAGCAGAAATACTCAAGTGCCAAAAAAACAGCCAGGCCATTATCAAATGGAAAACAAAGATCACTTTTTCCCCATTCTGATTTTCCTGAAAATTCTGAACATTACATGACGCCGTTGGTCCGTTTTGTGCACGGTGATTTTGTGCATTGTACTGCTGTCACACAATTGGCCGATTTAGGTATTTGCATAGTTCTAAAGAAGATCTAAAATATTATAAGATATTTTACGTTTTAAGTTGCTTTTAAACATTGTTAAAAACAACGTTCTTATACATTGTAGCTAGATAATATCAGTACAATTTTATTCTAACCTGGTGTCAACCACAATATTACATTACTCCAGGGCTGAAAACTTCCTAATTTGCTGTAATGTTTACCCAGTGTAAGTTCAGTAGACCGGTACTGTTCCTGTTTCGTACAAATCATGGAACCTCCAGTACTGTGCAAAAGTCTTGAGCCACTCCTTATTTCTTCAGAGTTTGCTTCCAAAGACTCAGACCTTCTTGTATTTGTAATGTAGTCTTGAGGACGTTCTCCATGCTTCTTGAAAGACTTTGTGGCCTTCATTTTGGGCACGTTTTTGGCTCCTATGTTTAGTCCCTGTACCTGACCAATTTCAGAGGAATGTTCTTAGTTTGTTAAGCCACACAGTGACCTCATACAATGACTCATTCACACCTAAAAAAAACATCTAACTCGAGTCATAAACCAGTGAGAAACAGGTGCAGATGAGGACAGATGATCAGGTCAGTGATTGGTATACTGGTGATAATAGAACCTTTTAATATTTTATTACCTGTACTGAAATTAGAATAAGCATTCACTGGACTTGCTGAAGTAGTGTAAGTCTAGTGTTGGTCCTGTTCCAATTTTTGTTTTGGCCATTCTGCAAATTGTGTGCGCCGATCTGGGTCATCCTCGTTGAGATGCTGCAGTAGCTGGAGTTTGTAAGGGTGCCATTTGTGAGTAGCTAATATCCGCCGAAGGGATGTTCGACTAATGCCACTCTCCAGTGACATGCGGCGAGTGCTACGCTGTGGGCTCTTGCTGAATGAAGCTAGGACAGATGTTTGTTCATTAGTTACAGTTTTCATGCGTCCACATTTTGGCAAATCCAACACTGAACCAGTTTCACGAAACTTAGCAAGCAGTTTGCTAACTATAGCATGGGAGATGGGTGGTCTCGTAGGGTGTCTTGCATTGAAATCTGCTGCAATGACCTGGTTACTGCCTTCACCAGATATCAACACAATTTCGATCCGCTCATAACGTGTTAACCTCTTCGACATGTCAATGGCTGTCAACAAAAATAAACTTGTAAATAACTCATGAAAGAATAAAGTTATGTTAAAACCAAGCTCACCATTGTTTTTTTGTGAAATTCCCAATAAGTTTGATGTGTCACATGACCCTCTTCCTATTGACAAAAACAAAAGTTGGATCCAAGATGGCCGACTCCAAAATGGCCACCATGGTCACCACCCATCTTGAAAAGTTTGCCCCCTCACATATACTCATGTGGCACAAACAGGACGTTAATATCACCAACCATTCCCATTTTATTTAGGTGTATCCATATAAATGGCCCACCCTGTATGTTAATATTGTTAACCAAAAGACATGAATTAGCTTTTAATTAGATTTACAGTTAGCTCTAATCTAGATAATTGTGCAAATTTTCACCAGGCTTCATAATGCTTAGTAAACCAAGATAAGTTCTGATAAACACCTTTTTTTTTTCTTTTTTTTTTAAATATGATAATACATACAGTATAAACTTCCACATTCCAAAGGTTGACAGGTGAGAGAGTTTGTTGCAATAAATGTTCACACACTTCAAGTAACCGATTCACAGAGCAGTAGCAGTATAACAACATCCAGCTCAGCTAGGCAGACGTAATCAGGCCATTCAGCAGAGGATTCTGGGATATCTAGAGATCGCTGTGCACTGCTGTTTCTAGAGCGCCGTCTAAACATTAAAGAGGTGGGGATCGGAGCCAGCAACGATTTAGCTACAGATCAAATATCTAGCTTTAATCTAATTTTGTGAGATTTGCAGAAACTCTAACACAATAAATCTCTTTGATTTAGAAGTGCTCTGGTTAGTGTATGATTGATGTTTCACTATATGCAGCAAGTGCCCTAGTACTTTCTAGAGCTGTCTAAGCTCCCCTAAATATAGATCCAGCGGGAATAAGGAATGACCAGTCAGTCTGCTATGCAAGTGCACAGCATGGTTCAGAGTATAACTCACAAGCACACTTATGAGTCAAAGTACACATTGGCCGTAATCCTGATGAGGATTGAGGACTGTTTCTTAGTCTCTCTTTGCAAAAAGCACTTTAGAGGATTCCCATATATTTAAATAATAAAATAAAACAAAACGTACATTTTTCACAATTCTGCAAATGAATGATTTTTGTCTTTTTTTTAGCAAAGCCATGGATCTGTTCTTTCACACTCCTTTATTGTTGTCCTAATAGTCTTATTTCTAATTTCTTTATATCTTACTTTCAAAGAACCAGACTTTCTTGTATTCTGAAACGTTTTTGGCTTTGATTTTTAGTTCACTTCCTGAACCAGACCAATTTTGCAAGTAATTAATAATTTCAGTTTGTTTTGTTTTAAAATCACAAAGGGACATAATAATCATTCAAGGATTTAAAAAAATCTAACTTAAAGCATGAGAACAGGTGCAGGTGATGACAGATGATAGGCCGGTGATTAGTACACTGGTGATGTTGAATGCTGAGTGGTTGGAACAGATGAGAGGGGAAATGAGGCTGCTGCTGAGGTTGTTACTGTACATAAACAATCAAATTTGAAATTGCATCTTTGGGCACTTTGCAGCCTGTTGCAGTACAACATTTTGGTTTCGGTTTCTTTAATTTAATCTACACAATTTTATTGAATTGAATTTCTTTGAATATGCAGATATGAGGTGTGATTCAAGACTTTTGCACAGCACTGTTTATAGAATATGTGCAGCTAAAAAATTTGCACAAATCTGTTATTCTGTAAATTGAAGGCTTTAAACTGTACTGATAATTGTTCTGCTCACCCTATTTGTAAAGAGTGATTATTCCGCTTGAACCAGTTTGACCATCGTTCTCTGATCTCTCTCATCAAGTCTTCTAACAAAACTGTTGTTCATTAACGATTTGTGGTTTCCCACACCTTTCTTCGTAAACTCTCTGGAAGTCAGATAATGACTCTAATGTTATAAATAATTAGGTCTCAATCATGCAATATATAGTTTAAGAGCTTCAGTTAATGTTCACATCAAATGAAGCTCTTAAACTATATATCGGATGATTTTTTATTTCATGGAAAATTTCATGATTTTCATATTCATATATTATTTTATAGCATTTTTCTACATGACAAACTTGACACAATTATTACCTCATTAATTATTGCACCTTAAGTTAACATTGTTCATTAATGCACCTTAGTTGTTAATCTTCATTCTTATTTGCTGCTTAAATGTTGTAAATCATGTGAACTGGCTGCTGTAGCAATACAATTTCCCTTTGGGATTAATAAAGTAATCTATCTATCTATCTATCTATCTATCTATCTATCTATCTCTATCTATCTATCTATCTATCTATCTATCTGACTGCACTGTTGTCACTTAATTCACAGCTCATAATAAAGTGGTCAGTGACTGTTCATCATGTATGTAGTTTAGCAAGTTTTTATCTTCCACCAGAGTACTAGCAGGGTGCTCTGATGCTGTGCATATAAAAAAGTTTCCATGTACAGAAAAAGCTCACATAATGTTCACACTCATTGAAGTATGCTGTTGAACACAATGAAAAGTAAGCACACACACACATGTGACTAGCTGGCCTGATGATTGAGAACTGGCTGTTTTCCCAATAAAACTTTGACCCACTGCTAAGGCCCCCAGAGAGCAGCTGTTTAACATGCTTACACCCTGCATGCCCCGTTAACATCCATCACCCCATGGTGTTTCAGAACAGCTGATGTCCATCGATCTCTCCAACCTGGCTCAGCTCCAGCTGCCCACAGCCCTTCAAATGTGTCTGAAATGACAGCACGCCACATTCCCATTATTCATGAAAATTCCTATCTGTGAAAATCTCAAATATGACCGATTAATTTCACTACAATGAAGAGTTACTGGTGCTGTTTTTTTTTCTGGACCTGGCTTCACTCCAAGGTGAAGAAAGAGAGGTATGATAAGAGGGTCCATGAAATGAAGCCACATTGTGATGTAAAGGTCACTGAGATAACAGCGAAGCCCTCTGAACCTGAGTCATCTTTCAAAAAGGACTGCAAGCTTCATTTAAATATAGACGAGGCTCCGGATGTCCTGTACATCACTCTTCGCTTTAACAGACCACGTCAAATATATTTCCATGAAGCCTATACAAAGATGGTTTGAATGGGGAAAAAAAAGAATAGGTATACTGTAAATAAACCGATTAGCTTAGAACAGGTAAAACAAATGGACATAAATTTAAAAGGCAGTTCGTTAACTCAATAGCAAGAAACTGGTAGTACAGTGCCAGTCAAAAGTTTGGACCCTCACTCATCATTTATACCGCTTTATCCAGTATTCAGGGTCGCAGGGGACCTGGAGCTTATTCCGGGAAACTTAGGGCACGTGGCTGGGTAAACCCTGAACAGGGTGCTAACCATCGCACACAAACACTCACAATACAGGCAATTTTTGGGAACGCCAATTAGCCTAACCTGCAGGTCTTTGGACTCTGGGAGGGAACCAGAGTACCCGGAGGCAACCCACCAAACACGGGAAGAACATGCAAACTGCATGCACACAGAAATGGGAATCGAACCCGGAGCCTGGAGGTGCATGGAGATGACCAAGCTAACCACTTAGCAAACCATTAAGTCATGATGCCGCCTAAGTTTGGACACAGATTTTGATTTATTTTCTACACTCAAGAACAATACCAATTTTTGTTAAAAACTCTGAAAAAACACATTAGGTAATCAGGTACCAACAACAACAACAAAATTCAGTTATTATTTTAAGACCTGAAGGTCAGCTGTTCTGCAATAGTTCTTGCAAGAACACTATTGTCAAGTGCATTTGCCAAACCCATCAAACGCCACGATGAAACTGGTTCTCATGAAGACCATCCTATGTAGGAAAGCAAGACCAATAAGTTAATTTAGAGTTACCATCCTCAGAAATCAACAGTTACCAACTCCTCAGATTAGAGCCGCTGTATAGACACATCTCAATATCAACTGTTCAAATAGAATTATTGCATATTTTGGACGCCTTCAGCACTGTTTTATAATGTAGAAAGAAATAAAAATCAGGAAATCAGAGGAATTAGTGAGGTTGACTGGTAGTGTAGATATCAGAAGATGGATGCACGGTGGTCAGACATGGTCAGCAACAATACTCTGCTTCAAGGTTTGGAATGTTGTGTGTACAGAGTTGCTCTTCAGCATACCTTGGTTGTAATTAGATTGAGATTTGTGTTACAGTCACCTTTCTATCAGGTCTAACCAGTCTGGCCATTCCACTCTGGCCTCCAACATCACAGAGGCATTTCCGCTCAAATTATTGCTGCTCATAATGACAGATATTTTCTGTTCCCATTCTCTGTAAACCCTAGAGAATGATTTATGAGAGTTTTGCGTGAAGATCTCAGCAGGTCAGCAGTTTCATAAATACTCACCATCAGCCTCATGCCATGCCACATTCAAAGTCGTTTAAATCACCTTTCTTCTTCATTTTGATTTTTGGTTTAAAACTGTACATGTCTAAATGTATTGAATCGCTGCCATGTAACGAGCAGTGTACCAAATGAAATGGCCGGTGAGTGCACATGTATGCGTTAACCATTTCAGACTTTGCATTGTTAAGAAATGCAAAGAAATTTAAATGACTCTCCTCAAATTCTAATCATACCTACAGCATAATGAACTTCCAACCAAACGAGTTTATCCAATAGTCTATTTGCTTTGTTGGTGACGTGAACAAAGCAAACCAGCACCACATGCAGTCTACATGTGCATTACTCTTACACGCACAAGTATAAAACAGGGCAGGCCCATCGAACAAATAGCGCGCAACCTTTTGAGGAGTTGAGCTTGTCTGACATTTAAAAAATTCCTAGGCAAAAAAACTGTGCCACTGAGTGCTGGCAACAAAAGCACCGCCCAAAGGATTCAGAAAAAACTAACAAAAAAAGTGTTGCTGTATAACTTTAATCATTAAGAATGAGCAAAGTTAAAATAAATACATGGCAAATACATTTGTATTCAGTCATAAAACAGTATAAACAGTAAAGTGAACTCTTGCAATAGTCTAATTGACAATCAGGACGACAGAGTTAAAGTGATGTCATGGATGGAGGCCAAAACCAGGCGTAACATTTTAATCTAAGGAACTGAAATGAAAATAGAAAGCATGCTGCCAATACTCAAGCTAAGAGATGTTTCCAAGCATTGAAAATGATCCCTGCTCGACTAGATCTTTATATCTGAATAAGCTGGGGAATGACATGACACTCAATAAAGTCACTATTTTATCAGCTGTATAACTGATAAGCAAAAAAAAAAAAAGGGACACAGTTGCGAAATAAATTAATCTCAACATACTTAGCTGTTATCAGTCCACATTCTGTTCAACAACAGCCAATAATAACTACGACTTCCAATACAGGCACACAATGTTGCTGTGTTTTATAGCTAATCACTTGGACAGGCACAAAAAAACAAAAAACAAACAAAAAAAAAGTCATTTACACCGTTCCTTTCCTTTCACGGAGAATACAAAAGGGTCGTCAAGACTTTCAGAACTATATACAGAACAAGACCATCTCGGAGCATGAAAACAATCGTGCGATTCAGTTACAGAATATTTACACCTATAACACCTATAACGGTCCGGCACTGGACTTACAATTAGAGGAAACATCGAAATCAGTACCACTCTTACAATCTTGGTTATTACCAGGGAGTCAGGGAGACAGAGCGCTGTCGTTTCAAACCCTTAGACCAGAGGTAGACTCTTTGCCAAGCTATTTTACACTTCACTCTGGCCTATTTTCAGCCCTCCCTACTGCACAACTGTGGGATATTACATAACAGCCCTGCTAAAGAACAGATTCATACTGGCGAAATCGCCAAGTCGAAGTCTGATATAGTGATTTCATCTGAATAGCTCTCTACCTTGAATACTGTAGCTATCCTGCTGATTTAGTCGGATATCGCAAATACAGTATATCACATGCGGATATTTTGTCAAAGCTATAAAACAAACCAAAAAAAAAAAAAAAATCAGTTTAAACAGAAAGGTCCTTGATATATATAACAATGCACACAGCACATCTGAACACTTTTAGGCATACAGTACAGTTTAACTGGATTCTTTCTCGAATCCTGGTTCATGACAGAATTTGTCTCTTACCATTTACACACACGTACAACACAACATAATGTCACACATCACAGCCATATCAAATGGCCAAAGGCTAGCGATTCTTCGGGTCTAGCTTTAAGGACGGCTACAGTGCGTAAATCATTTACGAAAGGGGCCTATTGTGCAAACATCGGACAAAAACACCGGCGAATGTCCATGGGCATCCGTTTCCCTTTAAACCAGCATCACACTACTCCAAACCGAAGCCCTCGGCATTGGAGATGGCTATGGTTAGCTTTTGCCGTAGCTCTTTCTTACTCTTGTAGGGTGGCAGGCAGATCTGGTTGAAGCATGTGTGTGAAACAGGTAACCTGAAAAGAGGAAATGACTCACATATATATCTGCTTTATCATCATTTGCACATATTTAACTCTTAACTTCAGTAACACTAAGACATAAAAAATCTACCAACACACACAGACACACACACAGACACACACACACAGACACACACACACAGACACACACACACAGAGCCTGATGCATTGCATTACTTCATCCCTACCAGTCTGTCGAAACCTCAATCTTCGAGATCTTGAAGTTGAGGTCTGCCATCCCTCCCACAGGAACACGGTCACTTCCTGTTGTGAAGTGGAGAAGCCTCTTTTGCAGCTCCAGAGGAAAAGCTAGAACCACGTCCCAGAATGCACTTCACCGGAAAAGAAAAGAAAAAAAGTACTAAAGTGATAATGATAATTTCTCGCAAAAACATCTGACATAGAAAGCACTAAGTGTGTTCTTTATACACTACTGATGATTCATTAAACCACATTCCAAATGATGCAGTAAGAAAGAAAACAGTATTTCATGAGAACTCATCAAGTGCTGGTTCCAGTCACAAAGCTATTGAAAATCTGCATGAAAACGGCAACTTTATAAACCCTAATCATTCGCACATTATCTCCACATGCATGTTTTTAATGGGACAGTGTATGAAGACACACAAAGTAAGAAAATTAAATAATTGACAGACAGGATTATTAGAGGCAATTAGAGGCTCTGAATGTACTGTAGGTTTCAATTAATGTTCCTTTAATTACCCAGAATTTTGTCTATAAGGCATAAAAAAAACTGTTTTACATAAAATGATGCCTTGTATAGTTTGTTCTGTGATGATCGTTTTATTTGCAGGTAGACAGTACGTGTAGTGACCCGTGCAGGTCAGAGTTACCGGATGGTGGGGTCTGTCTTGCTGTAGCCCTCGTACTGCGCCACCCTCTGAAGAGAGCTCATGTCCAGATTGGGGCTGCCACACACCAGGATCTCAACCTCCTCTGGCCTCAGAAGCTACAATAAAAATAAATTAAGTTAAACCTTTATCCGTCACCGATACATTCCTGCACAGTGAAATTCGTTCTTCACATATCCCAAGCTGGGGTCAGAGCACAGGGTCAGCCATGATGCGTCACCCATGGACCAGATTAGGTTGAGGGCCAAGCTCAATGACCTGGCATTGGCAACTTAGTGGAGCTGGGGCTCGAACCGTGACCTTCCGAGTAGTAACTCAGAGCATTGACTACTGAGCTACCATGGCCTCGAACATTGCAGTAATGCTTGGAACAGTGATATACAGTAGATGCAGTAATATGCAGTTACATAACACACTCTTGTTTTTTTTTTTCTTTTCTTCTGCTTTTACCTTTTGACTCTTCAGCCTTAACTTACATCATGCTAGGAGTCTTAATATTGCCACACCCTGTTTGTTGCACATCTGCATACAACGTCTTTAACTCTAAAAGGCAAGGCTTTGTCAGCGTTTATGATGTAACGATTGACCTGCAAAAACACCACAAGAGTGCAATCTCATCTGACATCTCCCCTACCCTCCTCCTAACACCAGAGAGAGAGAGAGAGAGAGAGAGAGAGAGAGATAGAGAGAGAGAGTTATTGCTTTCTCGCCGTCTCTTACATAAGCATTTAAAGACCCAGGGATTTAATGTGGTCAGCTCATCTGATCCTTTCTTTCCCAGCATGACAACTGTACATTCTGTGTGTCTGACACACCCTCCGCAACTAGTGACACTACAGAAAAACACTCAGAGTCAGAAAGCTCCAGAATGGGCCAGGGTATGCATTTGCACAGAACTGCAGATTTATTGCTCTCTCTCTCTCTCTTTGGTCAGCTGTATGCTTACATGAGCAACCTTGGACCAGACAATGCTGACCATATTAGGAAGTGTAATTTCCAGTCTGAACATGGCCAAGATAAACATAGGAAATTCAAGACAGAAAGCAAAAAGCAGCCGTCAGCTTCAAATCATGCTAAAACACATACGCTATTAAGAAACAGAATTTTATAACTTAAAAAAAAAATTTTTTATCAACAAATCTACCAACAAGCTGCTGTGGCTTGTGTTGTTTCTCCATGCATGAATAGGCGATGGCACACACAAATTCCCAGCACTCATACACTACTGATGATTCATTCAACCACATCCCAAAGTATGCAGGAAGAAAGAAAGCAGTTACGAACTATTTCAAGTGCTGTTTCAGTCACAAAGCTATTGAAAATCTGCATGAAAAAGGCAGCTTTGTAAAGCCTCTGATTGAAATGCGAGGCAAGCGTTCTGGGGTTGAAGTTTTCATTGCCTAGTCATGTATTAGTTCTACACGTCTCACTGGCATATTCCTTCCATGTTGGCCTGGAAACAACTTCAAACCGGAGCGCTTAACACTCCCCAATTCTTTGGAGGATGGCCAAGCGAGGGGGTGGGGAAAGCAGACTCCTCACACATACACACACACACACACACACCAATTACACTGTCCCAAAATCAGCTGGTGAAAATGTCTACATCAACCATCAGCCCTGCTTTGCACTTGCCAACCAAAGCACCTTATTAAGCATTATATCCGGTATACTCTTATGTATGTAGTGTGACAGAAGTGCAATAACTTTTTTGACTGTGCCAAACAATTCCACTTTGGTCTCATCTGTCCATAGGACATTGTTCCAGAAGCCTTGTGCTTTGGTTAGATCCTGATCCATGCTTCAATGTTCTTTTTCTCAGTTCAGTCCTCTTCTAATTGTGCCAACATGGACCTTAACATTTAACATGCTCACTGAGGACTGTAGGGTCTGAGATGCAGCTCTGGGTTTTTTTTTTTTTTTGTATTTCTCTGAGGATTGCACAATCTGACCTTGGGGTGAATGTGCTGGGACGTCTGCTCCTGGGAAGATGTCAAATGTCTTGAATGAATCCACTTGTGAATAATCTTTCTCACTGAAGAATGCTAAACTCCAAATTGTTTGGAAATTATTTTATAACCCTTTCCAGATTGATGTTCAGCAACAATTGCCGTATCTGGTTTCAACTTACCCTCTTCATATTCTTGAAGGCACATTTATGACAGGCACATGCACAGTACACTGATCAAGCCATAACATTAACACATTAAATATTGATGATCAATTATATACCAATAAACTGGTGACAGGATCATGGGCACTCAAAGCTCATTTACTGGAACCCACACAATATTGGGCATAAAGTTTTTTTTTCCATGTTATGTCTGATTATATGATTGTTATGTCTACATATAAACTAATACATGATATATGTCAAGGTGAGACGTGGCTCAATCACGGAGAGGCACAGTTTTAATCTTTGGTTCAAGTTTCAAATCTTTTTCCCTGTGTCCACTTCTGCCAAATTCTCCAGTTCCCTTCATGTTCCCCAAAACATGCTGATTGGCGATGTGTGAGCGAGCGTATGCATGGTGTCCTGCAAATGACAGGCTTCCCGTACAGGCTGTAGTCCTGCTTCGTGCTCAGTGTTTCTGGATCCACTGCAACCCTAACTAAGAGAACGTGCTTTCTGAAGCTAAATGAATGAATAAATAGATTAATAAATTAATTATTGAAGTTTTTCATGATAATATTATTTTGGAAGTATATGGTTCTGTCTCAGTTTCATGCAAAAAAATTGCATTTAAAAAGAGAGAATATGATTTCATTTAGACTTAGGGTCAAAACAATTTTTATGCAAAAAAAATCACAGGATTATCAGTTGCAGCTTTTATTTCCCTTTTGATGTTTCCCCCATTTTCTCAAAACAGCTAGCCAGTTCTCTCCTATCACACAACAGCTTCCAACTAGGGAGGGTTTGGGCCAACACGTGTTTGATCAGCGACACGTGAAGCCAGCCACCGGTTATTTATAACTGCTGGTTGTGCTGGGTCACATGGCATCATACCACACGCTATCTGATCTCCCCCTCCCCCCACCCATGTCCTGACAGATACCTGTTATTGGATAGTGACACTGAATAATGATGAGTGATGAACACTGCCATCCCAGCATGGGCAATACTGCTCTGTAGTAAAATAGTTTAGTCTCTAATATTTTGGAAAAATCATAATTTCTGTCATTGTTTGTTCAAATGTGTGACTATTTGTTAAGGTAGATAATAGTTTTACAGATACAAGTACACACAGACACTGAAAGAAAGGTCAACTCACCATCAAGGCATTAGAGGCACATACACTGTGAAAGCCATGGTAGAAAGCGGCGAACTGTCTGTAAATTAACTTATTCAGCAGGAAATCGATGTACAGCTGGACGTATTCTGCGCACAGGGATGTATAAATAAATAATGCACCACAGGCACATTTGCTAAAAACAGTGGATGAAGTTTGGAAGAGGTTTAGTCGAGACCGCTCACCTTTTCTGTTCTGGTTAGTCACAGGAATTTTATCACCACCTGGCTTGAGGTTATATGACTTGACTACTCCAAGTTCTTCTTGAAAAACCTGCACAGACGGACACAAACGTCGTTCTCGGCACAATTTTGCTTCCTCAACATACTGTATAGAGGAAAAGTGCGAATAAGCACGGCGGTGCAATCTAGGGCACCCTGAATATCCTAAATAGCCTTACAGTCTGTACATTTTCTCAGAAACCTGCACTATACAGTGGCATGTCTGTGTGTGAGCCAAACACCTGAAAGGTCGTATAGAAGTCCTCTTCCACATTTCCCTCGTAGCTTAGTAACTCACTGAGGCCGTGAGCAAGATCCTAAAAAAGAAAGACTAAATGATCAACTTTAAATGAAGAGGCACCATTGCATTGGAAACACTTCCATTATTAACCTTTTACAATTGTCAATCTAAAAGGTCATTAATTGCATATTTAATTAATTAATTACTTAATTACTTAAAAATTCTTTATTTATTTAGGTAATCGATATGTTTAAGAAAAGCCAACATACTGTATCTGCTTAAGTTACTTCCTGCTTAACAATATAAAACAGCGAATAAAGTGAAACAGAACCACATAAAGCAATTCATCCACATGAAACCATGTGAGTCACTTTAATTCACACCTCTGCACTGAAAAGAAAAAATGCAAGACATGAAGTGGCGTCTGACGTGAATCGTGGCGACATTCATTGTCTCACTCCCTTCTATTATTTAACCGAAAGTTCTTCAAGCGGTTAGAGCGGCAAACTTTTATGTGGGGGGAAAAAAAAGGTTTAACATGAGAGCAAACAACGCCCAGAGGTACTCGGTTACATAAGTACTGTAGGTTTAAGGCCAAAGGCTTTTACATTGACCATCTGGTTTACTTAAGGCTGACTCAGCAAAAATAAATAAATAAATAAAAAACCATGGAAATGAATGAAAAAAACTGTCAACTGTGTAAAAATTTCCATTTAAAAAGTCATAAGTAGAAACACATACAGTAAGAGACTTGTTCCTTTCACTTGTTACATAAGAGAAAGGCAAGAATAAAGTTAATCATAGGGCTCCCTCTAGTGGACTTTAATTAAAGTGACAAAATTTTACCATGATCTTTTTTTAATTATATTATTATTATTATTACTACAGCATACACACTGCATTTTGGTACGGCCCTGACCGGTTTGTAAAGCATTTATTATACATATCGTTTTAATATCATTGTAATATCATTTTATACTTTCCACACTTTTCATGTAATTTATAGGAGCTCATGCATGACTGAGGACAGACTTATCAGGAGCAGTAAACAAGCAGTCAGCACCGGTGCTGTGCTAATGGCTGCAGAAACAATGCACCATCTGGAGGCGACACTTTATCAGCAGAAAAGGGAAACACTTTTGTGCTGCCTAGTGACAGCAATGCACCAGAACAACAAGTAGAACCACAACATGACCACAAGTGCCATTTTCAATGACAAGAGGTTATTCTCTCAGACACGTACAATAATCAATGGCCCTGTGTGCTGCCATGTGTGGTTCACCCCATGTATATGTGAATTCTGTTCATATTAAATGTTTTGGCAGTAATATGTAGATTATATGATTGAACTGGACTGCAAATGAAAAGTGATCTAAAACAAAATAAAACCTTTTATTAGTTTTTGTCCCTGTCCATGATTCATTAATATCTGTCTATTAGAGGAGAAAAAAAAAACATATTTTGGCCAAATGCAACACATGTTTCATTAAAAAAATATAGCATTATATTTTATATAAATATATTATTATTATTATTATTATTATTATTATTATTATTATTATTATGCCAGATGTTGTTTCACTCCAAAATATATCACCCTACAGAAATTATTTGTTTCACATTGTTTTTACCCTCTGAGGGATAAAGATGGTGAATCCAGACTTCCTTTTTTTTTTTTTTTACTCTTATAACCACAGAATCTGGCTTAAAAATTTCAATGTAGTTCCTGGTAGAGTAACTGAATAAACAGTTGGGCTCTTAAGGCACTAAAATAGATTTCAGTAATAAACAACCAAACTAATAAAATACAATAAAAAAAAAAAATGTAACTTCCCCTTATCCCAAAAATGTAATTAATTATGCCACTTAACCTGATGTACACACACACACACAAACCCTACTACTGTAGAAAACTCTTGATTACATCTAAGTCTAATTTAATAATGTAAAATGACTTAAGGAAAAATATGTTTAAGGGAAATAGGCTGCTGTTTTATTGCACCAGTCTCACCATCTGTCATCGTCTGCAAACGTTTCTCACTGGTTCATGTCTTTAGTATTTATGCTTGACTGATTTATAGGTCACTGCGTGCCTTAACAAACTAAATCATTCATCTGAAACTGGTCAGGTACAGGGACTGGAGTGAAAATGAGAGCCAGGATCTTGCCAAAACTGAGGGCCAAACAAGTCTTTCAGGAAGCTTGGAGAACTATTCCTCAGGACTATATTAAAACACACGAAGATCTGGCTCTTTCGAAGCAAAATATGAAGATATAATCGTGGCTCAATACTTTTGCTCAGTGCTGTAATTGCAGTGAAACCACCACATCAGCAATCTCGTAAATCACACACATCCATAGTGTATAGTTTAACGATGCACGCATGAAGTGCGGCTTTCAGGGCTGCTGAGGATGGAACTGTATGTAAGAATAGATGATTGTATAGTTAGAACGGTCATTTCAGTCAGCATCCTGCTGTAATTTGGATGATTTCCACTATACCAGCTTTCCCTTGACTAAACAAAACACATGCTACATCTTGGCTAATTTCTCTGAAAATAGGAAAGCATATGTGTACTTTTTTATTTTTGCCAGAAGCATTTCTTCTAAACTGCAGGAAAGCAGCGAGAGTGAAAACCAAAACACTGAATGTCACAGCTTGTGTACATACAGGCATGATTTGCTGCAGGTCGTCCAGGGTGAGGGACGCCATGCCAACAGGGGCATCAAGGTCACATGGCACGATGGGAGGAGTCAGCAGCTTCTTGTAGACGCAGGGCGGGAATCGGATGTCCAGGGTGATGCTGTTGTATACGGCCAGGCCCATGAGCTGAGGTCAATGTGGTTAAGAGTGATCAGGTAGAGACGTGAGCCAAGTCTATAGACATATAGAGTGTGCACTTTGCTTGTTCCCGTTAAATGTATAACTAGCGCAGATACAGTTGTTTAAGATACCTGCTACTGCACTAAGCACACTATGGCCTTACGATCAGTGTACCCGGTGAGATGTACAGAAAGAACGCTCAACAGGTGTATTATACATTTAGAAGAGAATGTGAAGAGGCTGTTCCTTAAGTGCTTGCAGCTGCAGCTGACGGCACTCCTCCATGTGCTCTCCATATGCACACAGTTCTCTGAGAGAGGGCAGTGGAAAAAGGGGGGAAAAGAAAAAAAGGGAGGGGGAAGAAAAAAAAAAAGCTGCCTTTTAGCAGACAGAGGGAAAATTTTTCGTAATGGCTCGAGCATCAAGCCAAGACAAAAGCCAGCCCCTGTGCCGTTCCAAACGAGACAAAACCAAAAGAAACCTTTCATTCATTATCCTTGGCTAATATGACACAGCGTTCTGGGTGTACTTCTTAGTGGCACAAACCGTTCTTACAGTGGGCAAGCTCAGGGGAACATACACACACAAACAAACCTGGCTGCCTGAGTCAGAGGGAATGATCATGTCAAGCTGCTGTCTCCTGTCCTCCCTTATATCGAGCGAGGTATGGACAGCCCTGCCATTTCATTACGGCCCACGCACTTCAGCGTACGTGGCTATGAGCAGTCAGAAAAGCATGACATGTTGTGCCTCCTCAGCAGTGAATCAAACTGAGGACTAATGCTGAAAATAAGCATCTGTCCCGCCCTTTGCCCCGCGAATGGGAAAATTTTTACAGGTTCCACGAATAAACTGTGGATGTTTCCTCTAAGTGGAAGCAGACTGTATGTTTATGGGTTATTTAAGTCTTCCAGCACCCATGCTCGGCTACCTATGCAGCAAATGAAAGGATACAGCTCCAACCAGTCTGTACTCTGAGCAGTTGTCACACTTCCAGTTGCTGAACCAGTGGCACTGAGATTCCTTCACATATGTGAACATGCCTGTGAAAGCACACATGGAAGCACTGTAAGTCTTTTTTGGAAGTAAATTCCTCAAAGCTGAAAACAGAAACCTGGGTTTAAAAGGCAGTCTGAATACAAGTACATTACCCTAGTGATGACTACAGTACATAATCACAGATATAACCACAGAAACAATTTGCATGTATAACATATCATGTACATCATAACATCATATCTGGACACAGCTATATTTCTGATTATGCATAATATAAATACATCACTATTTTCTTGAAATAAAGTTGACCAGACGTTCTCAAATCCTGCAACGAGGGACCACTTAATGGTCCAGTAGAATCAATTTCATTAGGTTTGTTATTCAAACATGTACAATAATATTCTGGCTATTTATTTGCAGCCATAGAGCTTTTTATTGCTGAACTTTCCACTGACAAAACACAGTGGAGAAGAAGGTCCAAGCAGACATTATTTACAGGCTTTTTGAGTTACACTGTTTATGAGTTACTGAGGTTTTTATTAAATCTCTTCAATTCAAGCGACCAATCCAACATGCCATAACTATAACAAGACAATAATAAATATAATAACTTTCATAATAATGGGTTGTAATTTCCAATACTGTACCGATATTATATATACACCGATATACATCATTATGAACACTGAAAAGTGATGCGAATAACATTGATTATCTCTGTACAGTGGCGTGTGGAAGTTCATGACATATATTATGCAGAAAAGCTTTTTTTCTTCCTGAGGTTGATGTGTTGGGCAAGCATAAGGATTTGGACGATGCCAGATTGTGATGACTAGACGACTGGGTCAGAGAAACTTCACAAATGCAGTTCTTGTGGGATGTTCCTACTGTAATCTGAAGTCATAAAAATCTACTACAAGTCATCCAAGAAAGGGAAAACAGTTGAACTGTGAACAGGGTTATGGGCAAACAAGGCTCTCGGATACATGTGATAAGCAAAGGTTTTCCTGTGTAGTCCAATCCAATAGAAGAGCTACTGTGAAAAAAATGCTGGTTCTAATAGAAAGGTGTCAGAATACAAAGTGGATCACAGTTTGTTGCATATGAGGCTGCGTAGCCAACAACCGATCATGTTGCCCAGGCTAACCCATGTCCACGTCAGAAAATGCCAACAATGGGCAAGTAAGCATCAGAATTGGACCATGGAGCAATGGAAGAAGTTGGCCTGGTTTGATGAATAAAATTTTCTTTTATATCAAGTGATTGGCGGGTGTCAGCACTGTAGTGGTTAGCACTGTCGCCTTGCACCTCCAGGATCCGGGTTCGAATCCCGTCTCTATGTGCATGGAGTTTGCATGTTCTCCCCGTGTTTGATGGGTTTTCTCTCACAGTCCAAAGACATGCAGATTAGGCTACTTGGCGTTCCCAAAATGTCCATAGTGTGCATCCTGAGATGAAGTGGCATCTTGTCCAGAGTGAACCCTACCTTGTCCTGCAAGTCTCCTGGGATAGGCTCGAGGCCCCCCGCAACCCTGAATACAGGATAAAGCGGTATAGACGAGGAGTGTGTGAGTGATTGCCGGGGTTGGTTTGCATCGATGAAACCAGGTTGTAAATCTTGTGCCAATCATTCATGTGGACGTTACTTTAACATCTACCACCTACTGCACCTAAACATTGTTGCTGAACAAGTATACTCCTTCATAGAAACGGTATTCCTTAATAGCAATGTCCTCTTTAATCAGGATAATGCACACTGCCATACTGCAACAATGGTATAATAATGGTTTGAGAGGCACAACGAGTTCAATGTGAACACTCGGCCTCCAAACTCGATCCATTCGAACGTCAGTGGGCTGCACTGAACAAGCAAGTCT
Source organism: Clarias magur (assembly GCA_013621035.1). NCBI lineage: Eukaryota > Metazoa > Chordata > Actinopteri > Siluriformes > Clariidae > Clarias > Clarias magur. The sequence continues at coordinate 498,231 of QNUK01000389.1, read as the reverse complement.
GACCCATGGAGGCCCTCCCTGACTACTTACAGTACATGTCTTAAATAATCTGCTACTGATGGCTTGGTGCCAGATACAACAGCATACCTTCAGAGGTTTAATGGAGTCCATGCCTTGACGGGTCAGGGCTGTTGTGACGGCAAAAGGGGGACCTACCCGGTATTAGGCAGGTGGTCATAATGCATGCCTCTGAAGAGCTCTTAAACTTCTGTAGCACTGATTAAAGATGAAGTCATGCCTATTTAAACACAATTTCGTTCGGTCATTCAGTAAAGCAACTGGTGTTCTGGTTATTAAGTTGAGTCATATGTGGTCTACATAACTGGGGAGAACATTCCCTAGCAAGTAGCGAATGAATAAATGACGTTTTGTTTTATAGCTGTACGGAGTGAAGAGTTCGAGTGAACTAAGATTAAATCATAGCTGAGCATATGCACCATGTTTGTCCTGAGCATCTCACCATAATCAGTGTGAAAAATCTGTCGAATCAGGAGAAGAAACCATTCCTTTGTGAGTCCTCCCATGTCCAGGCCAGCTTCCCCAACAAATGTTACTTTAAGCTTCTTCTTCAAGTCTGCTCTCTTTCTTGAAAGCTATTAAAACACACACACACACACACACACACACACACACACACACACACACACACACACACACACACACACACACACACACACACACACACACACACAGACACACAACACACACAGACACACCCACAGACACACACACACACACACACACACACAGACACACACAGACACACACAGACACACACACACACACACACACATTTATGGTGGGGCCATTTTTCCAAATTAAGCCCTAGCCAGACTTAGAACTTTCCAGACCAGACTATACTTGGTCTTCGCCAAAAGTACCCTCAGTCGCGGAAAATAAAAACGTTGAATACGGTGCTGCTTTGAGCGAAAAATATATAATGCGTACAAAACCACTACATTATTCCTACGGTTCTGTAAATATTCCTTGACGTCTCAGAGTTAGTGGTAGGGACTGAAGCAACAGACAGGCGCTGTCCATGTTCTGTGAGCAAGTGCTATTACCTCATCCAGTGAGTCACTGACCAGCTGCAGACGCCTCACTTTAATGTTGAGAAAAAGCAGACTCATATCCACCCTCTGTCTGCGAGAGACCTTGTCCACCAGGGTTTGCTGCAAACGAAAATAAAAAGTCACGCATTTGATCACTTACCGTTCCCAATCTGGAAACCTGTTTACATACACTACATGCTGATGCTCGCTGGCACAAGCTGTCTTAGCAATTTATCTGCACGCTTATGATAAATCTGGGTGATAATCTTTTTGTCTGTGTGAACTTCCTGAATGCTTGAGTGAAGCTGCTATTTTGTCCTAATGATGGGAACACAGTGTGAATTTCCTTGCTCCTGCAAGACTGTCTTTAATCCAACAGCCACGAGTCTGTTTAGCCTACGCTCTGGTCGCATATGTTTTGGGAGGGAGCTTGTGAGGATTTCACCCAAAAAAAGAACATTTCAGGCTGCCCCACCCTGCACAAGACTGTATTAGATTCTTTTTCTTCCCTCTTATAGTAAAATGAATCTTGCATGATTTAGGCATTTCACACAGTACATTAACTTATTGATCATTAATATACAGTAATTAGGACTGCCTACTAAATGAAAAAACTTTTTTAAAAAATCACAGAACTTCACTAGGAACGATCCAAGTACAGACAGCTTAGATAAACAGTCCTGAGTATAGGCGGCCATAGAGCGAGCATTGAATCCCACGAGACCCTCAGGACTAAACAATCTAAATCCTTAGTTTCCACAGTAACGTTCTCTGCACACTCTGGCAGCTCTGCCGTGAAGAGAGGAAATGACAGAGACGTGCAAACTCTTACCCTGGCCATACTGATCATCTGTTGCTCAGAGTCTCTTTGGATAATTGCTTTCTTCACCACTGTAGACAGGATAAATGGATACTGGCAGAAAGTAAACCTGCGCAAAGTGCAATGTACAAAGTCAGACTTATCACCGTTAAGCTCGTCAATGATGTTAACTTCATGATCAGATATATGACGAATAGTTTCGTATTGTGCTGTCAAAAAAGTTCAATGCTCAAGAGGGTAAACACAAGCTCTAGACTTTTTCTAGCTGTAAATTCAAGACAAAAAACATTTCTATGAAAATGAAAAGAGTTGCAGCAGAGATATCATCACCGTGGCCTGAATGATATTTTTTGTGCCACACCTGTTGGAATTCCCATGCGCTTGCCACGTCTGGTAGTCCTCCATGAAGTCAATGTGGTCCAGTGTGAGATTGTAGAAATCAGAGAAGGGGATAATGGGAGACGGGGAAATGCTGTTTGCGGCATCTGGACACACAGGACAGAGACAGGTTTGATTCTGTCCCAGGTGACAGAGCAGCCAGCGTGCTGCTGAACTTTTCCCTCAACTGCTTTTCGTACTCACTGAGCAGGGAGAGAACCTTGGTGGCTGATGGGATCCACCATGAGCACTTGGACATGGGCGGTAGCTCCTCTGGTTTGGCAGGGAACAGCCGTGTGGTGATGAAGAGCTGTAGGCGTTCCACCAGCTGCTTAAAACGCTTCTGAGATAGCCTGAGAAAAGGAAAGCTGTCCTGGTCAAACACTCACATTGGAGATTTCTAACTCAGAGCCGTCTGCTGCTGTGGTGATTCAAAAGTTAATAAATCATTTTTAAAGTCTTATTCAGATGTAAAAAAAAAAAAAAGAAAAAAAAGAAAAAAATCCCTCTTATAAATAAACAACTTTTCATTTAGTTACAATCCTTACATAATCCCCACATGCCTTTATAATTTAGCCTTTTGAACTTTTGTGAATGGATTCCTGAAGCGGCCTAGACTGCAAGCCGCAGTGACAGAAGGAAACAATTCAGACTCACTTCTTAAACCAGTGCATCAGGAAATGGTGATCCGCTTCGGGCAGCGTCGCTATTTGCCGCAGTAAGTGAGCATAGATGACATATGTGGCTGTGCTGGTGTACTGAGGATTCTGCGACAAAGAAGAGACGTTTTGGAGCACTTCGAAAAGGAAATATAACTTAGAAGAAGGTCTGGCTCTTTAATAAAGAGTGGCGTTTCAGCGGAAACCAGCGATTCCCCGTCCAACATGACCTCATCGGTTCCTTCAGCACGATCAAAAGAAAATCGTACCACAGACGGACTCGCATTCGCAGCAGACAGATCAATGCGATAATTGCTTTCGTCATCCAATCCCTCTCAATTTTTAAGAAATATGTCAGTCAGGATATCGTGTCATAGCCTGAGGCTGAATAAAAAGCTCATTTTGGAATGGACGAACTTCAAGAGATCACGTTCTACAACATATACACAAAATCTAAGCGAAAACTCATGCAAAATGTTGAAAATTCTTTTAGACCTTCCCAGTTATTATCCTGTTGCTTTGACCTTATTTGGACAAACCAGAGCCAGTGCATGCTGGTCATGTGTGAAGCAAACACTTACACACGATATATATGCAGTTTAACTCAGACAGTCTGCCTGTAGCTATGGCTGGAGTCAATGGGCCATGTGGTGAGAGAGGAGATCAAGAGTTTTCTGCCTTGCCTCACACTTTGATATGGCCACCAACACAACACAACGCACAGCCAAGCCCGAGCCCGATTAGGTAGTGAATGACTCCACATTTAGTATATACCTATACATGTGTGCAGATAAGCGTCTTGATTTAGAACAGGAAATTACAGCTATTACTGAAAAGTACAACATGCGTCTAGGTTATATAATCAAGGTAGTTTTCGAATAATAGTGCACAATGACGAGCTTGAAATAGAAAAAAGAAAAGTTTTTTTTAGATACAGTTTATAAAATATCAAGAGTTACCTGCACAAGTATGAAATACGCCCTCAGGTCGTCCTTCGTCCGTGGTCTAAAAGACAAAGAAGTGGCTCAAATCTTCTCTGTAACAACTTCATTTAAAAGCTCAGGGAGGGAAAACACAACAACACTCACCCTTTCCATTCCCTTAATAAACTATTAATGATTCCCTTCAGGACAGATTTCTGGGTATCAGGGGGCTGTGAATAAGGAGGTCAGGAATTACAGATCTGCATTCTCAAGACGACTAACAAACAACTAAATAATGATTCTAACAAACTAACACACAATAGGTCTTTGTCTGGAACAAAGTGAATTTATTTTGTACTAGCTTCTGTTTTCTTCGGTTCATTACGCACCGTGTGAAGCAAAGCGTCGTACACAGCATTGACAAATTTGGTGTTTATTCCTGAGTCTTCAATAGTGTTGAATGGAGCATTTGCTTCTCTCTGGGGACGAAAAAAAACAAGGGAAATCTGATACTAAAATAATAACACATCGTTACTGCTTTCTAATCTGGAGAAAAGTGAACAGTTAATTATAATAATTTCTGTATGATACTACATTATGACTGCTGTTATGACTGCTCAAATGTACTGTCGTAAGAAGGTCCGCTGTAATAAGATCAACACTCTGTATATAAACCATATGCAGGTGTTCTCACTTTTATTACTCTCTGAATGAGCGCATTCATTCATATAGAGGCCTAACTGTAATGTTGGGGTTTTCCCTTTCTCCTGCTTTTACCGTTTCACATGGGTCAGAATTTCAGCAGCTCGCAGTAAAAACATGTGCACAATTCAAAGGCAGCATATTGAACTTAACTGCTTTAACACTTTACATGCCGATAGGTCTATACACTTCTTCTGTGGTAATTTAGCTAACAAATTTAACCAGATATTATTTTTGTCAACATAAACATTTTGGGGAAAAAAAAACAAAAAAAAACACGCAAACCTTAAAAGCAGCATTGAGTTCCAAGAAGGATTTGAATGTGGTCATATAGAAATCATGGACATGCCTCCAATCACCTGAGATAGATGCCTTTTCAACATCGTCTCTGGATTAAAACAAAGAAAACTCTGTTAAGTGTGGTTTCATGCAAACAATTTCTGGGAAGAATAAGAAAAGCCTAATAAGACAAAAATAAGAAAAACGCCCAATAGGCTGAAATCCCATACTGAAACTCTTTGGCAGTTTTAGTTCGGATGGGAATGATGGGATCGGAGACGAAGCGGGCTTTAACTTCTGGAGGCAAAACGTCTATTGAGATTCGCTGCTTCTGTCGAACATCTGGATAAATTGGAGGAAGTTCTCTCACTGTAGACAAAAAGATAAACAGACAGTGGTACAGTGGTGGCATTACGTATTAAGACAATATATGCCATGTATTACAATAACTATAGATGATTTCGCTAATTAGTTCTAGTTAAAGAGCTGAAGAGTTGTGCTAATTAACTGAAAGTGAAAAACTAGTCAAAACTGTCAAAAATGTGACAATGGTATCCAGCGCGCAGTCGGATTATGCAGGTTTTCAAAATAGAAATTAATAAAGCACTTCATGTTGCATAGGCATTTCATTGAATCAAATAATAAAAATGTAAATTTTTGTCATTAAAACACTGAATTTCACTTTTGTCTCAATCCTTTTAGCCACCACTGTAACTAGACACTCAACAGGATTTTTTTTTTCTGGGTGTAAAATGAAATGCTACGACTTCAACTGGTTAAAACATGCCCCCTGATCTCCTTTTAATATAAGTGTCTTCCCAATCCACTATACAATACAGAAGCAGAAGCACATCACGCTCCCACTGAGAATCATCCACACTCTGAGGGAATACCTCTGCTTTTGTCTGGACGTCACCTCATCACAGTCAACCAAAATGGCATGCTACAACTGAAAACATTGAGATTACAGATTTGCATTACATCTCAGTTAGATCTCAGTTCTTAGAAAAAAAGCCTATTATGATATAATTTGTCACAATATTGATATTATTAAAATTTTAAATAAAATTTTCATTAAAAAAAAATACGGCAAGTCCCCTACACATGAACATTTGAGTCACAAACTTTTGAAGGTTCTTCACACATGTCCGGCATACATTGTCATATGCGTGCACCGTGTATCCTCTGCATGTGATTGTGGTGTAGTGTACGGTACTGTACCGTATAGAGTGCAGGAGTGCAGTACAAGACCAGGATGTCTGAAAACAAGCGTAAAGGCAGCGGCGATAAAGAGAAGAAAAAGAAGAAGCGCTTAGCAATAACAATGGGGGCAAAAGTGAAAATAATTGTGAGAATTGAACAAGGTGAAAAGATGGCAGACATTGCTCGTTCTTGTAACAGGAATTTTTCAACCATGAAACTGATTCTAAAGAACAGGGACAGATCGTGTAATATGTAAAGTCTGTTTGTTGGACTTATGAACAAATTGGACCTTTGAACAAGATCTCGGAGCGGAATTCGCTCATATGTAAGGGACTTACTGTGTCCATGCACTTTATTAGGAACACCAGTACTCCTGCACATTTAAGCACATGATGTTTGTTGACCACAGAGGCTGGTTTGTTTATACCGACGAGCTCCTGGCCACACAACATTTTTTAGAGCTTATACAGAATGGTGCAAAAAACAAAAAACATGAGAGTTAAAATTCAAGGAGATCAGCAGTTTATGAAATACTTAAACCAGCCTATCTGGTACCAACATACACAGATCTATATATACAGAGACATCATAACATACAGAGATCACATGTTTTCTTCCTTCTTTGAACGAGGTTCTAAAAAATGAATGCGGAAAGACCAAAACATGCAGTTCCCTGACTGTCCACTGGGAAACTATTCCAACAGCGAGTCAACCACCATAGAGCCCATTTTAAAATGCCAACCTTTCTAACAGAAATTAACATGTCTACAGCTTTACAGTTTTAATTCAATATCTAATTATTTCTAGGAAATTCTGTTTATCTGTCCTACAACATTCTCTTTTTGTAAGGATTAAATACAAGCTTGCACACAATCAGATCTTACAACCAAAACAAGACAGATGGTTTTTGGCTATAACTGACCCAGCCTGTGTATAGCCTTTGGATATTTTTACCCAAAACCTGGTTTCCTATGTTAGGAGATATTGGCTGTATGTGCACAGCAAAACAAACTCACTCGCAATGCAACAATTTAGTTTTCCGGATGCATTTTAAGACACAGTCAACCCAGTTGGTGTATTTTTACTCTCTGCCTGTACAAACCGAGCCACTTCTTACCCCAGCTCATGCAGCAGTTTGTCCCAGTGGTTAAACTTTGAAAGTTAAGGAACAAATTGAATCAAATTGGAGCTTGATTAAACTTTAATTTCAGCTGCAAGGCACAAAATCCAAAGTGTGACACTTTCTCTCTCTCTCTTTCTCCCTCCAAAGGAAAACACTGGTTAAGCCAGTGATTTGATCTCATGTCATCTGTCTGCAGTCGACGGACTGTGTGGCAGCACACTAGGGAGTCTGGCAGTTAACCAGACAAGTGTACTGTATATACCCTGGAAGTCAAGCTTGGGAAGGATATTGTGAATTGACGTGTCATGTTTGCTAGGTATGTAGTTAGCAGTTTGAATCGTTGAATATTGTTTAAATAATCCATCAAAAATGTTTTACCACGGTTACTTGAAATATCCATCGGTGCTAAAAAAAAAAGAAAAGAAAATCCTGACCTACACCCTAATTACAAATCAGAACTGATTAAGGAAACAGTCCTCAAGGAGCTCTAAGTGTTCTGCACGGAGAAGTGGACCAAGATTGCTTTTACAAATGTCTTCAGTTGTATTAGATATCACAGGAAGAGGCTCAATACTGTTATTCTATGATTGTTCATTTTATTAACAGTGTTCTGGAGAAAAACTCTGCATTGTTTATAAATGCTTATGTAATTATAGTTACCAAATAAGACAGAAAGCATCCTCATATGATTAAACTGTATTTCCTTCCTTATTGCATCTGCTAATCGTTGTACATATTTCATTTTGCGTTTTTTTTTAATGAATCTGGATTTTGCTGAAGACTGTAAAGACAGAATGCCAGCTAGTTAAGCAACTGAACATGAGCAGGAGGGTGTAGTTGAGAAGCGTTTTGGCCACCAAAAATGATGTGCTGCTACGCAACAAAGTACAGAACAAACAAACATTGCTTAAGTTTCTTACTGAGTGCACGTATAGTTACTTATACAGTGTCAGTCAAAAGTTTGGACACAACAGTCAAAAATGTAGATTTATTTTCTACATTCTACAAAATAACGTTTTTTTTCTTCCTTAAAATTTTAAAACAACACACACAAAATTAGCTAATTAAGGACAACAATAACACTCACTCACTCGCTTGCTCGCTCACTCATCATCTTATCCACTTAATCCTGTATTCAGGGTCACGGGGGGCCTGGACCCTACCCCAGAAGACTTAGACTTTATTTTAACACTTCGGCTGCTCTGAAATAGTTCTGTTCTTGCAAGGACATTATTGACAAGTACTATAATGAAACTGGCTCTCATAAAGACTTTCTGCAGAGAAGTTCATTAAAAGTTGCCAACCTTAATAATCCAATTACCAGCACCTCAGATTAGAGTGGTTATAAAGGCTTCACAGAGCATAAGTAGCAGACACATCTCAATATCAACTGTGCAAAGGAGATTACTGAATATTTTGGATGCCTTCAGCTGTGTTTTACAATGTAAAAGGAAAAGAAAAAAAAAACAGGAAATACCTTTTGTTTGGTATTGTATACAAATAAGCGATATCAACTCAAAGACTGCATAAATAGCAAAGACTGAATAAAAGCAAATCTGTAAGTTATGTAAGGTTGCAAAGTAAACCTCTTCTCAAATCTATCTATTTTTCCTTTTGATGATATACTAAGAATATGGTTAATAGACTGCTGGGAAGAGTCTATTAAGAGATGGTTCGGATCATAAGCATGTCCTTTTCCCTAAAATATATACTTCGACCCAGGTATCATGTAGACCTATAATATAATTATGATAACAGATCAAATGTGGATATCACACTGTGGTCTGATCTTATTGGTACACAAATTCTTAAAAATTTAAGTTCACAAAAACATGTCATTAAGGGGAAAATGTTTCTGGAGGGGGAAAAAAAAGCGCTGAATATAGTACACAATTTCATCACCAGCCTCAAGCACAACTACTCAAATAACTGCCCTCTTCACTCAAGGGCAACCATCAATCAACGTCCTATGATTAAGAGACAGCACAAATTACAGTTGTTGCTCTCATATAAACCCAAAAAAAAAAAGATAATGCAGCTACTCGAGTACAAGCAATGATTCTACCAAAAAGCTGGTAGAGGATCCAAGTCCATCCTCTATACTCGATTCAATACTCAGATTAGCTGTCCGCGTGACACACTGATCTGCAAGTCTTCTAAAAAAATCTTTGATCTCAAGAAAAACACACACACACACACACACACACACACACACACACACACATCTGCTCACAGTACTGAATTGTTCATTAATTCATAGCAGCTAAAGAGAACTCTTTGAAATGCAATTAGTATTTGGTCCTGTGTCGAAGCAATGCCTTTAAATTGTATGTGCATATCATTTCATATTAGGCTGACCTTTGGATGAGCGTTTACATGCCATGTATAAAAACACATGATATCAAAGCACAGAATTCACAATTTTTTTTATCCTTATCTAATCAGGAAATCATTTCAGGGGTTTCAACAAACAAAAAAATAAATAAATGCAGTGTATATATAAGCTCCAGTGGTGATATGTATGATGTAGCAAGGTGAAAAAGATCTCTTACATAATAAACTGGATCTACCATTCCGTTTTTCCTCCTCCAACATAACACCAGTAATCTGCGGTCCACACTCTCAGCGTGTACCTTACTGTTTAGTAGCTTTCAAACTAAATCGCATAAACCTGCGCTGACAAGCAATAAAACAAAATGAAGTGAAAAAAAAATATATATAGGAAAATCCTTTGTTAAATAGTTACGGTAGTTAAAACCATCATAACAATGTTTTCCCAAATGTTATAAAATATTTCAAGAGTATCAACCCCCCGAAAAATGCATCTTTTACAAGAACAAACGCAGCGTCAGGTGTGGTGTCATGGCTGACCTTGTCGGATGGCAGGTAAGAGTAGCTGTGTGGACAGACTGTGACTGCCCGACTCTCGCTTGTGGTTCAGTGTGGAGATGAAACTCCCATAAGAGGCGAAAGGTAGCTTTGGTCCACGATCCAAATTCTGTCAGGAAAATAAAAGATGCATGAGTCCTGTTTGAATTAGGACCAAACACATGCATCATAAATTAGTATGTGATCTACCGTGAACATTACAATTAGAGGTAAAGCACCAATTTACTTGCAGAACACAGGAGCTGGAATTTGGTGTGCTGCGGAGCGTAGGAGGTGAAAAGTAACGGTTTAATCAGTTTCAACAGCCTGTAATCTCAGCATCACTATTCATCAGGCCAGGCAAACAAAGCGATGCGTGACGCAAATAGTGCAAAAGCCAAGAGGAAAAAGAAAAAATAAAAGCAAAAAAAAAAAAAAAACAGGGCTCTCTCTTATCTTATCTTATTCTGATCTCAGAAGTAAATGTCTGGATGCTTTCTTACAGAACAGAAGAAATCAAGTGTTGGCCAGATGGTCCCACCCATGTGCTTTAATTAGTAACAGACGTTTTATGCATCAGAAAGATGGGTGACGATTTGGGGTAGATGTGTGATGTAAAATATTTTTTAAATGTGTGCACCAATCATGGATGCATACAAATGTAAATCTAAGCTCAAATCTAAAACTCATAAAAAGCAGTTGGTTTCAGTTTTTCCATTTTGGCTGTTTATTAATATTCAAAAGGTCCAAAATCCATAATTTTCCTAATGTCGGGAATTTCCACCAGCCTCAACTGGACTGCTCAGATAACATCTAACTTATCAAGCACAACTTTAAAAGCAAGTTAAAGTGAGAAACCGACCTAAATAAATAAACAAATAAATAAATAAATAAATCTATGAGACTTACAGGGTTTATGATGGGAGGAAGTCTGTCTCTGTCTCTTTCTTCCAGCGGGTAATTATTTTCACTCATATTTAGATGCATTTCCTCCAATCACGATCACATGGCTTGTTTTGTTTGGAAAAATAAAAACTTTAACAGCGTAGAAAAATCCGTGTCTTTCCGTCGGAGTGTAAACACTGCGCTGCAGCAGCTGGCGCTCGCTCTCGGTACACGCTGTTCCTGACGGCGAGCAGGTGAGTTTGGGAAGTTGTCACTAAAACCAAAAAAAAAAGATGCTTTTTTTTTCTCTCCAAAGTCGAGAATCAAACTACAGGTCCATACATGTTACACACACACAAAAAAAACAAACAAACACAAACTAAAATCTTTGCGATGCGAAGCTGCGTCAGTTCTCACAGTTGCGTGAGTTTAAGTTAGTGAGGCTGAGCCGAGGCGCGCCGCTGCGCTCCAGCTGCTGCTGCTGCACTCCGCCGCCATGTTGGTGAGGATGAAGCTCGCGAGGAGCAACCTGGTAACGGTCGCTAACGTTACGTCACCCTGAGGGCGGGGCTTTTTTCAGTGCTGAGTCAGATTTATTGGGCACGGTTTAGGTAATGGTAGGAGCACAATAGAACATGATTACATCATTCGGAATAAACAAGTGAACGCACATACTGATCGCTGTGAATGGGGATTTTAGTTCTGACTTCCCCCTCCTCTGAATTCCTTAAATTCTGACTTAAAACTCATAGACACAGATAAAGCCGTTTGAGGAAAAAGTCCGAATTCTAAAGAAGAAAGGACACATTTCTAAAGACAGAAGTCAGAGGGGGGAAAATCAGAATTCGGAGGAAAAAGTTCGAATTCTAAGGGGGAAAAGTAAGATTTCTAAAGGAAAAGGTAAACATTCTGAGAGAAAAGGTCAGATTACTAAAGGGAAACGTCAGAATTTGAAGAAAAGTTTTCTAAGCAGAAAAGTCATAATTTCGACCCTTCATCAGAAGGTTTTATTTGTTCCTGAGTTTAAAGTCAGAAAAATATAAAAGTCAGAATTGTGAAATTAAAGGGCCTCAAGATTATTTATCGTCACTATACTAAGTACAGTCAAATTAGTGCAGTCCTTGCAACTAAACATTAATCTTTAAAAATTGAAATAAATTTTTAAAAGCAAACAAACAAAACCAAAACAAGGTCAGAATTTTTAAGGAAAAAAAGAGTTGGATCTAAAAAAAAAATTATTGGGGGCCATAATAATCCTCCATATGATATGAATAGAAAGCACACCTTTCATTTGTTTTAGGAAGAAAAATACACACAGACTATACACAGCCCTAACATTAAAACCAATGGCAGGTGAAGTAAATAACACTGAATGGATTAAATTAATGGATATAGAGTATTAGGAAATGACTAAACAGTCAGGGGAAAGTGAGAAAGTGTATGCATCTAAGCAAATTGGATAAGGGGCACATTGTGATGGGTAGATGACTATGTCTGAACATGCTTAAAATAGCAGGTCTTGTCTTCCCAATATGCAGTGGTTAGTTGGTCCAATGAAGGACAACCGGTGTACCAGAGAAAGGGTCAAAGGCACCCAGGGTTCATTGATGTGCATTGGGAGTGAAGGCTTGTGTGTACAGTATAGTCTGAGCCCATGGAAGAGCTACTGTAACACAGATTCCAAAAAAAATTTAATGCTTGGTATGGTATTAAAGGTATTAGAACATAAAGATGCTGTGCATATACATGTGGTTGCTTAGCCATAGACCACTGTCCACACCACTGTAAGCAGCTACAGTAGGCAATTAAGCATTAAAACTGGACCATGATGTGATAGAAAAAGATGTCTGATGAATCATGTTTCTGGGTGCATGAGTGTCCCTTACCTGAGAAAGAGATGTGCCATGATGCACTATGAGAAGAAGGCAAGCCGGCAGAGGCATTGTGTTACTTTGACATGAACCACCTACCTTAATATTATTGCAGACTATAAACACACTCCTTTATTGTGAAGATATTCCCTAATGGCAGTGTAATTTTTCAGGAGGATAATGCACTTAGGAATGGTTTAAGAAACCAAAAGTTCAAGGTTTTGTGTTGGCGTCCGAATTCTCCAGACACATCTGTGGCATGTGCTGGACAAAAAAGTCTGATCCACAGGGGATCAAACCTAACTCACGCTTTTAAAGGATCTGCTATCTTGGTGGCAGATACCACACTACACCTTGAGAGGTCGTGTAGAGTTTATATGACAAAGCAATTTTGCTGAAAATCAAAAAATTCTTGAAAAAAGTCAACAATTGACCAAGGTTGCCTGATGTAATATTCTAGTTTTCTTACAAGTATTAAGATATTAAAGTACAGGGGTACAGCTTGAAGCACAAGCACAGTATGGTGATTAGACTCTTAGCTGCAGTAATGCATTTAAATGGTGCAAATGTTTAAAAGAAGGCTGTTGGGAATGATCATATAGGCTGAGGTGGCTCAGGGGCCTTTGTAGTCATACCCGTAGAACACATGATCCTTGAAAATCGCCTGATAACATGTCGCCAACTAGTGGAAGAGACTTGTGTTATATCCCCATTGAGTCCTGACCTCACTCAACGCCATTCACATGTGTGGGACATTAAAGGAGGCCAGGGTTTCAGCAAGCAGCCTGATCATAGCTTGGGCATCTCCATCCCCAGCCAAAAAAAATAGTCTGAAATCTAACATACATTGTACTTTTATGAATGTCACAAACGTTTTTTTTCCTCTTTCCTTTACACACACACACACACACACACACACACACACACACACACAATCTTTATTGTCCTTGTTTGCATTTTTTAAATATATTGAATGTTTCACCTTTTAGTCAATTAATTTATATTGCATTGATTATAATTACCAGGATATGATTACCAGGATAAACATTAGTTATACTGTACAGTATATCTTCTTTCCTCTTACTTTTTGTTATCCTCAACATTACCCAAAGGAAGTTAAGAGAGCAATAAATGTGCAGTACTGGATTAACCAGAGGCTGAAGAGACTTGCATCAGTCAGCAAAATTTCTGGAACATCTCCACCATGTACGCTCACTCTTTTATTTACTTCTGTCTTTATCATCATCCAAGAAAAACCTGTCTACATTGAGGAGGTGCTGTGAACAATTATAAAGATCAGTGTCTATATAACACACACACACACACACACACACACACACACACACACACACACACACACACACACACACACACACACACACACACACACACACACACACACACACACACACACACACACACACACACACACACACACACACACACACACACACACACACACACACACACACACACACACACACACACACACACACACACACACACACACACACACACACACACACGCACACAAAACAAACCTCCTGATTTAACATGCATTGCCATAGCAGACTTGTTATTCATGACAACCTCAGTCTCACTTCTATTTCACTTTACATCTTTCTCTTAGATTTTCAGATCATTTGCTCTTGATCATTCCATGATCCTGGTTAAATGCTAAGGTGTTAGAATAATTGATCATTTTACACGAGGATTTCCTTAACTATTGAAACTTTCTTAAGTGTTATTTGGTTCATCGGGCTGCAGATGTTTAAAGGTATACTGTACTGTTGAAATTTAAATTTAGTTTGCATGCCTTTACTTTACCATCCAACAGATACTTTTGTATTTAAGATAGTTTCATCCTTGTTTATTAGATGTGATGATTTTGGTACAGTTTATCTTAAGTTGAATATAAATATCTGAAAGGAACTATAGACACTGATTCATGTAGCAGATTTAAGACACAGTATTATACAATGACGGCAAATGAACTTGAGGCAAGAAAAATAAGAACAGAGCATATTTTATATATTATGGAATACAAAATACAATTAATTATTTGAAATCAAATAAAAAATTTATAATAAAATATTTGAAAATTGGCACCACTCCGACAAAAAAGAAAAGAAAAAAAATCAAAGAAATACAAACAAATGATCATCCATGGAATTGTTTTATTTATTTTTTTGCCATGGAGGGGAAGTCGAAGCAAAACCCAAATACTGCAGTTTTAGAACTGTACAATTTTGTCTAATTAATTAATAAATTTGTTGGGAGGAGAGGACTACCTTCAAATTTAATTGTTTCAGCACATGAAAGCTCCTGATCTTGAAACTGATTATAATATTGCATTGTGCCCAGAATTGCTTTGTGATCAGAAGACACAGAAACTTTTTTGTCTGTACACTAATCATTTAACATTATCAACCCAAATGATCTACATTAATTATCCACCTCAATTATCAATAGTGTTTAAAATTTTAAAGCAGACTTTCGTGAAAATATTTGCTCCATAAATATTAAAATATTGGTTTAAATTCTAACTATAAAATAAAAAAATATAAATTATAAAAATATTTTATAACTATATAACTGTTTAAGCTTAAAATACAGTATAATATATAAAGTATATTAGTTATAATATAGAGAGTATATATTTATTTCATGTTGTTCAAATGGTATGTTACATTAAAACATTGTTCCAAAATTAATGGTAAAGTGCTGCCCAGCAAGACATTCAGGTTATGTGATAGACCTGCATATCATACACTTATAGTTGGTACACAGAGTCAGCCAGCAGGGGGAGAGAGAGCCTTCACTAAGAGACTTGTTCACCCCAATAAACTGTGCTTAAAGGCAAAAATGATTTGACTATAATATACACACAGTGTGACTGCTACATATGCTTTAATATAATAAATATGTTCAGGTTTGATTAAAATGTGGCTGGAATTAATTGACGTCAATAAAAGTAATAAACAGATTGAATGGGTTGTAATTAATTGCACAATGACAGTTTTAGTCATAAATACATTATGTTTTATTTGATTTACTGTGATGAATATTAATGCTGTGTAAACCACTGCTGAGTTGTACAGTACTACAGATGAGACACTGATACTGTACTGTATAAAGCACAAATGGCCCCTGGTTGTTTGTTATAAAAGAGGTTCTATAAAAGAGATAAGTTATAAAAGAGATCAGTAATAAAAGAGATTCTAATCTCTTTTTTTATCACTATTCAACCTGTTCATTTAATATTCTATAAACAGTTTTGCTGTTTAACACAACCAGGGTCTGTTAAAGGTTACAGTCTGTACAGAGTTCTCACTGTGTCTGTGTAGGTTTCCTCCAGGTTCTCTGGTTTGCTTCCACCTCCTGCTGAGTGATTGATTGGTGAAATATTCCCACCTTGCATCCGGGGGTTCCAGGATAGGCTCCAGTCCCCCACGACCATCAGCAGAGGAGATCATTCACTAAAGATGATGAATGAAGATTTATTCATCCATATTATATTTACAGAGTGGTCTGCATACTACTGACTGCAAAGGTTTCTTTATTCTAGTCCAAAGGTTGGACAAAAGTTACTTGAATAATTTTACAGTGTGTCAATCTTGTTATAAGGCATCAATAAACTAATATACTACAATTTTCTCTTTCAGAATTTCTTATTAGTATTAGTATTATTATCTCTCTTATTAACTTATAAACTAATGTTGTTCAGAGTCCAAATGTCATAAAAAATAAAACAGCCATATCAAATTTATATACAGGCGGTGTATATGAATTTGATATGGCTGATAAGGGTTTGACTCCTGACATGGATCTGTTTAAGTGAAGTTTGCATGTTCTTCCAGTCCTTGGTGGGTTCCCTCCCACAGTCCAAAGATAAAAACACAGTAGCATAACTGACAATCCCAAATTGCCTGCATGGTGTGAATAAGTGTGTCAGTGTATGTGCCCTGCGATAGATTGCCACCCTGCCCACGGTGAACCCTGCCTTGTGTCTGAAGTCGTGTGCCATAGACTTCTGACAAAAGACTGGACACATTAGATACTGTATATACTATATATTCTCAATTCTTTTAAATACATTTTACTAAGGGTTTTATATAATAAATACTGTAGCTAATGTTTATGTATACATTTATTTCTAAAAGAAACAGTATTTAAATGAGGATTTTTTTATTTCCTTAAAGCAAGTCGTTTAAACCAAATTTAGGAACTTACAATTAAATAGTTCTGCATTGTTTAACAAGTAGTAGAAAATCTTACAAAAAAAAATTATATTGGATTCTAAAGATGTTTCCAAAGCTCTGAACAGTAGTCTGCAACATCATAACAACAGCACATATACTGCACATAAGAAATAAAATCTGCAATTAATTTTTATATGACAAAATAACACACATACAGTACTTGGCTGTAAAAAAAAAAAAAAAAAAAAAAACACTGATAGAGTTAAACAAATGTATTCAAAATCTCCAACCCTCACTGACAGAAAAAAATCCAACCCGAATGTAGAGCCTAATGTAGTGTGGTTCTAGTGGCGACCAGGTGAATGGCGCAAGTCCACGGGTCGAAGCTCAGGTGGCAGAAGGTCCTCTGTATCACACTAAGGTGCATGGAACAGGTGGCGTGAGGCAGGCAGAGACAGTGGAGCGCCTGCGAGAGCGTGGGAGCAGCAGCTCCTTCTAGGCAAATTAGGCTCGGAGAGCGTTGAGTCTGTGGCAACAGGACTATACAGACACATGTGAGTAAACGAAAGCTAATCCCTACTCACCGGGTGAAAGCGGAGGGTCCCTTTTATGGCCAGCAAGCGGTGGGAACACAGGTCTCTCCAGCCTAGGTGAATTTGGGCACACAGCGGAATCATATATACATTATTACGCCGTGTGTCCTAATTCACCATATATATATATATATATATATATATATATATATATATATATATATATATATATATATATATATATATATATATAGTTTTTCTTTACTTAAAGTATGTGCCTGACTCTGTATATCTATATACTCTGTATATGACTCTTACTGTATATCACAGGCAATATCAGTCTATAATCTCCTGAGCACTTTAACCTGAACAGGTGTGTACACAACCCTGCCTAGCCGTCGGCATGTCAGTGAATCTACTTGCAATTATCTACAACAAACAGTATTTGATATGTCTTCAGATGAATTAATTGATTATTTAAGACATAAACACTACAGAAGCCTGACACTACTGGAAGCCAGATGAGAAACATTTGAATGAATAAGGATAACTTTTTGACTGAATGAGTGAAAGTCATTGAGGTTTTGTACAGAAGTCCTACTTTAATGAGGTTAAACTTTAGAGTGTGTGCAGTACTAGAAGACAGACAGCCTGTTCTCTAGTCTTAGCTGCAGTGAAGTGAGACAGGGCAGTGACACTGAAACTGTGACAGGACAAACATTATTCATTTATCAAGATAAAGAGAAAAAACATAATACAATTATGCATTCTTTCATCTCAGAACTCTCTAAGACAAGGGATATTATGTCCCTAAACAATGCAAGAAAAACTAATCTGTGCCTTTGTACAGTACCTTTAGGTTGGAATACTTTAACGCCTTACTGTCAGGATGTTCCATTAGGTGCATAAACAAGCGGCAGTAAGTCCAGAATCCAGCAAGCAGAATCAATACTGCACTTCCCAATGAAATTCTGTATTGATTTAAAAATACTATTATTAACCTATCAAGCACTGAATGGTCTTGTGCCACATTATTCTAGTAAATTGTTAACATTTTATGATCAACCATGCCTACTTTGATCAGAGAGTCATGCTGTTTGTTGGTACCTCATATAGGGAAAACTACAGGAGTTTTTTCTTAGGTAAAGTAGCAGATCTTGAGGACTCATGGCTATAGAGTATTATGGTGAGCTGGTATGTTTGGATTCTGTCTTCCTACTATACTAATTACCCACTTACTGTGGTGGGACCTCTAGAATACTCTATACTAGAGTATTCTAGAGGCAAATATGGGGTCCTCTGTCAGCAGGTGAAGTTTAGTCAATGTTGGGTCATACAACAGGACAGTGATTGGAAGCACACCAGTAAATGTACATCAGAATAACTGAACAAAAAAAAAGTTTTTGGTATGGCCTAATCAACTTCCAGACCTTAATCTAACTGAAATGCTGTGGTGGGACCTTAATAGATGAGCATAAATAAATAACCAAAAACCTCAATGAACCGAAGCAATCTTATAAAGAAGAATGGGCCAAAATTTCTCCATAACAATGTAAAAGACTGATGAAGTCATTCAGAAAACGATCATGTCATGGTTTTGCTGATAAATGTGTATTTACAAGCTTTTTAATTATGGGGTATTTCAAATTTATCTTTTTTTTCTTGCTTTAACTTATTATAGTTATATGTTGTTGTTTGTATTCTAATAGAACTTGAATGTTGGTGACAAACTTTTACACATGACTGTAATTGATACACTATATTGCCAAAAGTATTTGCTTGCCTGCCTTCACATGCATATTAACTTTAACATCCAATTCTTAATCCAGGGTTTAATATGATGTTGGTCCACCCTCTTGCAGCTATAACAGGTTCAACTCTTCTGGGAAGACTTTTCACAAAGTTTAGGAGTGTGTTTATGGGAATTTTTGACCATTCTTCCAGAAGAACATTTGTGAGCTCAGACACTGATGTTGGACGAGAAGGCCTGGCTCGGATCTGGTTGAGGTCAGGGCTGTGCAAGCCAGTCAAGTTGTTCCACACCACACTCCCTCATCCATGTCTTTATGGAACTTACTTTGTGTGTGCAGTCATGTTGAAAAAGAAAAGGCTCATCCCCAAAGTTGGGAGTATGAAATTGTCCAAAATGTTTTGGTATGCTGAAGCATTACGAAGTTCTTTCACTGGGACTAAGAGACTGAGCCCAACTCCTGAAAAACAACCCTACATAATCCCAAAGTTTAACCAAACTTTACTCTTGGCACAATGCAGTCAGATAAGTACCGTTCTCCTGCCAAACCCACACTCGTCCATCAGGTTTGGCGTGATTCATCACTCCACTTCTCTAGAGGTCAGTGATGGTGTGCTTCCCACCACTGCATCCGATGCTTTGCATTGCACTTGGTAGTGCAAGTCTTGGATGCAGCTGCTCGCCCATGGAAACCCATTAAATGAAACTCTACGAGAGCTAATCTGAAGGCCACTTAAAGTTTGGCAACCTCTGTGCATTATGTGTCTCAGCATCTGCTGACCCTGCTCTGTGATTGGCCTACCAGTTTGTGGCAGAGTTGCTGTCATTCCCAATTGCTTCCATTCTGTTATAATACCACTAATGCTTAATGATCAGATTAAGTATATTGTATTAAAAAATATATTACTGAAAACATTATTATCTTTGACATTAAATTTGTAAAAATCTGCACATATATTATTAGAATACAAATAATAATGTATGAATGCATTTTGATAAAATGTTATGTGAAAGTCTAATCATGGCGTTTGATCAACAGCAACAACGATAGTACAAAACAAAACTATTCGGTATAGAAAGGTTGCACCATTTAGTTTTACAGAATGATTGTTTACTGCATTACATTTCCCCCAGTTTTTCCACTGAAAACACTGTTTCACTTCTCTCAAATAGTTATGCAAAAAGACACTTACAGTATAGTTACAAGCAATTCCAAGACGACTGAAATATCCTGCAATATACAGTATTTAATGTTTAAAACAATGTCATTTGGGTGTAATACAAGATTTTCACAAAACAGAATTCTTGTGGCTTGTGTGCACTTGTAGCTGCATTAGTCATTCACAGCACACATGACCTGTAGGTCAGCAGCATTGCAGACAGTCATCTCATGATGTAACATCTACAGTATATACTGTATACTGTAGATCTGTTTAAACAACTTCATTTAAACTATTCACTCCCAGAATTCACTGGCTGGTGCAAATGTTACCCAAAATGTTGTAATATACTGAGGTATATTTGCAGAGTATAATATGTATATATCTAATAAAACAAGGTGGTGTATTATGCATATTACTTTGTTCTACATGGCATAATATTGTGCATTCGTATCATAAAAATAGTTATTTTTCCTAGTTTCTTAAATTATCATAAAAATGTATGGAATTATTGTAAATAGGATTACCTGAAACTTAATAAAAAAGAAACCCAGGTTACCAGAATTGTCTTGAATTGGGAAACAATAAGATATTTTAGCTTTAGATATGTTTAGTTTAAGATCTAAGCCAGTTTAGGATGGATTTTCAACTTGCATGTACGATTGTCATTTGCAATTACATGAGAAGATCAATAGCAGCTTTTGCAATTTTTGTATTATAATTTTTTTAAACACACAAAACAGATCCATTAAAACGTTAGAATTTTAGTTGATGTACACATTTTATGTGGGAATAACCATTGCTGTAATTGGAGGTCAAAGGTAATTTTGTCCCTTCAGAAGAACACATCATTAATTTAGAGAATTTGGTGATATCTAGATAATAGTATATTTAGTAGAGTCTTGATGTCACTTAATGTCACAAACCAATTCTAAATTAAACTAATGCTTGTTTGAATAATTACATTACAGCTAAAGATCCCAAACCGCATTGCATTGTC
The DNA here is from genome assembly GCA_013621035.1 of Clarias magur. Classification (NCBI taxonomy): domain Eukaryota; kingdom Metazoa; phylum Chordata; class Actinopteri; order Siluriformes; family Clariidae; genus Clarias; species Clarias magur. The sequence goes on along the minus strand of QNUK01000389.1, from coordinate 476,823 downwards.
TAGCTATGTAAACTCTAGTGAACAATCAGTGCTACACATTTGTCCACAATGGCAAGTGTTTATTGGAGAAGAAATAACACTTCACAACTTAGAAAAGGAAATCTGGAATTTGAGAGTCAATGCCAACACAATGTCCAAAGTATTCACTAAGGCGATACTTATTCATATTACGAATGTGCATTTACTCCTAGCAGAAAGACCGATATCACCAACATTCAAGTCAAGTCTCCGCAAAGGCTGTGTCTCACATACAACTGAAGCATTTATGTTCCACTGTTTAAGCCTCTTCATTTGATCTCTCCTTTCAGTGCCTCTAAATTCTATAAATAACATGTCATCTCTGAAACATAATGTCAGCTGACACATTGTCTCATAGCAACAACAACCCTCTCCCATAGCTGAGAAGCCCTAGAGTTCATTTAATATTGAATTTAAGCAGATAAAAAAAAAATGACTTATGGTGTTGGCCTTAAACTTCTCTCTGTTAAAGAAATAAACAGTCGACTGTCCAGATGACTCAGAACTGACTCTGCCAAAGGATAAGGTCAGCTCCCTTTGAATAAGCTAAAACATAATGCTTAAAAACCAAAGAATTTGGAAAATTAGAAAGTATTAAACTTCACGTGATCACATTTATGTAGCTTTAAATTATATATATTTTTTATTATATTTCTTGTCATTGCATTAAATTAAATAAATAAATCAGTCATTATGACCAAGGGAATCTGGACTCAAAATGCAAGCTGAAGAGGTGAAAATTGACACTCTTCTCGCACTGTGCTGGAGACATAAACATGGTCCTTCCTAACAATATTCAGTCAGCATTCTGATGATGGGGATGCGGTTGGTTGCTAGGATGGGGATGAAGACATATGTAGCTAGCTCCTGCATAGTCTTATACTGTTGATATGTAGAGAACACACATAATTCTCTACATATTTGAGCTCACAGAAGGCCATGTTTGGCTAATGTTACTCTGATTGAAAGATTACGGAGTATTGCCATTTGTCACAGCCAGAGAACCCTGTCTTGCAATTCCAGCCGTGGCTGTGGCATCGTCAAGATGTTGTGCTCTCCTGATGATAAGACATCTGCATTTGTTACATCATTTGTCTAAAGCCCCATTTACACTGCAGGTCTCGATGCCCAGTTCTGATTTGTTGCCTATATCTGATTTTTCTGACCGTCGGTTTACACGTTCTTTCAACTATGACTCATATCCGATTCACGTGTTTACACTTGCCAAACCATCTGAAACATTGCGCATACTTAAAGGGAGGTTCTTGCACTACACACTAGCCAAGGTGGACGAAGGCGATATATGCAAAGTTCGCGAAATGGAGAAGGAGGAAAAGGGCCATCATTGCAGCCTGCGCATATGCTTCATTTATTGTATCCTCAACCATTCAGAGGAATGTCTGGGTGCGAGACGTGTCGGGGTCGCTCTCTGGTGGCTTGCAACAGGTGCGGGCTACATCTGTTTGGGATGAGCACCGCCTCGGTGTGCCTGATCACGTCATTAAACGGCGAAGAAGTGTCAGAAAATCCGATCTGTCTGTTTACACGACAATCACATTAGCACATATCTGATTTATTTCCACATACAGTATGAAGGAGGCCTGAAACCGATCTCTAAATATCGGAATGCATGCGTTTTTTTCCTGTTTACACGGACATAGAAAATATCCAATATGCGTCACATATGAGCAAAAAAATCGGAATTGGGTCACATTTACCTGACAGTGTAAACGTAGCTTAAGAGCCTATAATGCTTAAGAAATGCAAAAAAAGTTATGTGATTTATGAACGGCTCAGAACTGTACTTCTATAGTTCTCAGTGGTTTGTATTTCAGACCAGTGTTTTGCTGGAACATTTCTGTGTACAAATTCTCAAATTTAGAAAAGTTACTTTATGCTCCTTTGTTCCTACTGAAGGCTAAAAAGAAAAAAAAAACTGTGAGAAGCTGCTAAGTGTCATTTCTGAGGTTGTGATTGTTTATTCTTTGTACAGGATAAAGAGTCCTTTGACATACTGCACTCCAGCCAGCTCAGTCTTGGCTGGAACACATGCCTCTGTGTGTGTGTGCGTGCGTGTATTTGTGGTAAGGGTAACATGACAGCCCCTCTCTTTTTCTTTGCCAGACAACCCAGTCCAAGCAGCTGTAATTAACATTTTTAACTGTTCGGATTGGTACAGTACAAGTGACACTTAAAATGTATTCTGCTTCAAATATGCTTTTCTTTTTTGCTCTTCTCTTCCTTTCTTTCTAGAAATTAACTTTTTTTTTTTCTACATGAGACTCCATAGAGACACCACAGTAAAGTATTGAAATATTGCAAACATTTTAAATAAACTACCAGAATATTGGAATGAAGTCTCAAAAATGTTGACCTCACCAAATGATCAAAAATAATAATAATGTGGTCATAGAAACAGCCAAAAAAAGAACCATAAAAACATCTACTTATGCTATTTCTTTGCCTACCCCAGTTTTTTTATTCAGATCATAAAACAAATTTTAAAGATAACCTGAATAAATCTAAAATTTAAGTTCAGACTTTGACTAAACCATTCCAAAACTTAATTTTAGAGTTCATGGATGAGTTGCTGTGCACTTGGAGTAAATTAGTTTGTTTTCTTCATTTGTGGATAATGGCATGCACAGCAGATCGCTGGAGTCCCAAAGGATTAGAAACTGCTTTATAACCTATATGCTCTATAACCTTCCAGATAGAAAATGTTAATTACTTTCTTTCTCACCTGTTTTCCTGTCTATTTATGTGATTTCTTGATTCAACAGCTCTGGCAGTAATCAGGCATGGGCGTAGCCAGTAAAATTTAACTTGACAGCTTTTCAAAAATTACAGGTTATTCATGATTTAGTAAGGGCGAAATTACTTTTTCACATAGGACCAGGTAGGTTTAGACAGCTTTTTTTCCCCCACAATAAATTAAATTATCATTTTTAAAAAAATCAAGGTGAACCCCAGACGAGCCCCTAATTGTTACTGGCCTCAGATCAAAGGGATATCTGTGCCAGCAGGAAATGTTACACTGGCGAGGTGCACTGTGGATGGGTGAAAGACAGAAGGACACAGATGTTTAGTCCTTCCATAGTGGCAGTAAGTTTATTACTCAGCTCCCACTGTCGGTGGGTTGCCACACCCCCATACAAAGTCACTGCAGGCAGTGCTGGCTGCAGGAAGAGTGGATACACTGCCTGGACGTGGCAGAAAGCAGAAGCTATCACCTGCTGCTACCAGATTTCTGAAAAGACAAGTTTCCCAAAGAACCCAAAGAAATGAAGATAAGAAAATAGGGACTATTCTAGTTTGTAGTTTAAGTTGTTAATCTAACTAACAAGAAGCAAACTACTAGCTGCCTTCTCTTGGCTAAGCTAATCAAAATACAGAGGGTGGCACCTGGCCTCTAATCCATGGTGTCTAAACAATTATCCATACCAATGTGGTGAAGTGTGTGTGTGCCCACAGCCTGACCTGTTATCAAACCAACGGAGCTAGACTGTATTAACAAGGCTAAACAATAAAGGCTAACAGAACTAGCAAAGCTATTAGAGGCTAATATCAATAAGGTTAAGCAAACATTACAACAAGATGGAAAGGTGCTGCTTATAACCAGTAGTCTCTGCCTCTTCTGGTTGGCTTCTAGCTCCTCATTGGTCACCTCAGAGCCATCCAGAAGAGGCAGAGACTACTGGTTATAAGCAGTAGTCTCTGCCTCTTCTGGATGGCTCTGAAGTGACCAGCTCCTAGCTCCTCATTGGTCACCTCAGAGCCATCATTAATTGGAAACGACAAGGGCTCCACCTATAGCAGGACAACAGAGCAACACAGGGGAAATAAAGAGAGAGGGTACACACAACCAATGCCTGCCATGTAACAGATATGTTTGGAGGAGAAAGAATGAAGCAAGTGCAGAAAATTGCACCATACAGTGAAGCATCGTCTGGGGCTCTATAAAGTACTGAAGATGTTTTTTTCATCAAGGGGGTTGAATAATTTTTATGCTAATAGTCATCAATTTTTTTTTTTTTTTTTGCGGTGACAAATGGTTTCTCCAAATTCAACAAAAATGCTTCTTTTGATTATAAATCCTAGAATGCCAAAGCATACTTTAGTGTACTTGCTTCAGACTAATGACTACTTTTGTGTGCTAAAGTAGAACAACTTTAAGTATACTTAGTACCCTTAAAGCATATGGCTGTGTATGTACTAACGTGCATTTTGTGGTTAATACAAATATACTTTATTATATAATATAGTATAGTATAATATAACATTTTTGCAGCACATTACATCAGTAACATAGAGGCAGATTTTATTCATGAGTTCAACAGATTTAATCTGCCCAAGGTTACAAAAAATATCCTATAGTTTATTTGGGCTCAACAAAACTTCAGGTTGTCTTACAAACACACAAACAAAAATTTAAACTGTTGTCTAAACCAAGACATTAGTATTAGTATATACAGGTACAGTATAAGTTTAAATCTGATGTGTTGATTCTTGCTGTTACACAGAGACTGAAAACAGGTCGAAAGCTACAGAGCATTATAACAGAGGCAAAGTATATAAGATTTAGCAGTAACACATTGGACAAAACATACTATAGTTTAATATATGTACTTAATTACAAACTACCTAATAAGAACCATGAAATTTGCCTTATGCCGATGACAATAAAATAATAACGATACGATCTAACGCACGCAATGATGCAGCTTCCAGTCGTGAATTCAAACTAGGAGCGGAAAAACTGCAGAGCCAATCATAAGATAGACAGTTCGAATCTGCCCGCCTTCAGTTTCTGATTGGCTAGTGTTGCGCCGATTCTAGTCTCTAGTTGGCTGGAATAGTTGCAGAGTTCAGACGCTGCTGCAGTTCGTGCTAGTGTAGCTTTATGATAGTGAGCGCACAGAAGAGACAGAGTTCAAACATAAATTATCTTGAATGCGCAAAAGTGATTTTCAGCGCGCAAAAACGAGATAGAGAGCGAGCGCAAGAGAGAGATTCAGCGTGTAAAAATGAGTCTAAAAGCGCAGGCTCACGTGAGAGTATTGCACTAAATAGAAGCATAAATAAGTACATGTACATGAACTGAAAATATACTGAGACTAACGTATAATAAAATTTTTATTATAATGTATGCTTTTTGTACATTTGTACAATTTTTTAAATATATATATATATATACCAAAAATACATTGAAAAATAAAGTTCAAATAAGTGTGCTTTGGAAATTAGACCAACCTTTCACTTAAAGTATATTTTCCAATAATATATTTTTGGAAAGTGTACTATAATACAATTATTTTGAAGTATGTTTAAAGTTTAATTCCAAAATTTGCCTACATTCCCCCCAGTATGTTTCAAGCCACCCTAGAGACAATAAAACACTGGACTTATTTTATGCCAACTCCAAGGAGGCTTATATTTCAGCACCCTCTCCCCGTTGGAAAGACTGGATCACAATTTGGTTTATCACCTACCTGTGTAAAAACCCCTTGTGTGCAGGCAACCGGCTGTCTCCGCACGGTGAGGACATGATCTGATGCATCCAGTGAGGCTCTGAAAGACTGTTGATACTGTTGACTGTTGATAAACTGTATGGGAGGAATTGTGTAATCCACATGGGGAGGATATTGACAATTTAACATTCTGTATAACGGATTATATCAACTTCTGTGTGGAGAATACTCTACCCACCAGAACTGTACAGTGTTTTCCCAATAACAACATGGATTAACCCTCATATAAAGACTCTCCTCAAAGAGAAGAAGAAGGATTTTAAATCAGGAAACAAGAAAGAACTGAAAACTGTAGAGAGAGAACTAAGAAAGAAGATCAGGGATGGGAAAGCATGCTTCAAGAAGAAGATAGATGATCAGCTGCAGCAAAATAATGCCAGCGGTGTGTGGAAGCGTCTTAAAACCATCACTTGTCATAAGGATCCCAGCTCTCAGGCGGAGAGTGACCAGAAGTGGGTGAATGATGAATCCATTCTTTAACATATTTGATCATCTATCCACCCAGTCCCCCCTGCTGCAACCCTTCCCTCTTTCACAGCAAGTTGCTCCAGCCCCACCACAATTCATCTGATCTATACCCCTACCAACTCCCCTCAGCCCCCACTACAACCCTTGCCTCCTGCCCCTTACAGAAGCCCAGGTGAGATTGGAGCTTAGGAAGATCAAGGTGAGGAGGCCTGCAGACCCAGGCGGCATCAGCTCCAGGCTCCTTAAGATCTGTGCAGACCAGCTGTGCGGCATATTGTTGTACATGTTTGATCTGAGCCTGAGGCTGGGTAAGGTGCCACAACTGTGGAAGACATCTTGTGTCGTACCTGTACCAAAGACATTGCATCCAAGACTTTGGAAACCGTTTGTTGTGGAGGTGGATGCTTCAGATGTGGGCCTGTAGTCTATCATCCGGATACCATCCTCAGAACGGTCAGACGGAGTGGACCAACCAACAACTGGAACATTACCTGAGATGTTTCATCGCCGTTTGCCAGTGCTCCTGGGCCTACTACCTCATTTGGGCTGAATTGTTCGACCACCAAGAACCGGAGATTGATGTACCGTCGGCCCAACAGTTACGCCGTCCAGCACCGCCGTCGACACCTTCCGGGACGATTGTACCATGTGGGTGACAAGGTACGGCTATCAACAAAAAAACCTGCACCTCCATACAGAATCCCAAAAGCTCTCACCCCAGTTCATCGACCCTTACTGTATCACTCTCCGGGTCAACCCTGTCACCTACCGGCTCCAGCTGCCTGCGGCGCTCCAGATCCTGATTCCATACTTCACAGCTCAAGCCCTTCACAACTTCTCCTATGGTTCTCCTCCTTCTCCTCCTATAGCTCTGGTAAGAGGTATATTGAATCTTTAACGATTCGGGTTAATTTGATTAACTGAATTAAAATGTATATCGTACACTTTATATACTATCTGTCCACCATATAGCACAATTGAGTGTATCTTACCAATCCTGTTTATCCTATGACCAACGAGGATAATACGAAGTCTGGTATTTATCAATTACGAGCAAGGTAACGTAAGATCTGGGCAAATTTTTAGACTTTAAAATACATGACCAGGACAACGGTTCTTTATAAAGAAACAATAATTAATTTGACCAATCTATGCTACTTGAACACGCACACACACAAACATACCAACAGTTTGGAGGGTGAAAGTTAATGAAGTTCATCTAGTACTGTTTCTTAGATCAAAGAAAGTCACAGGAGCAGAGTCTTGATTTAATCTAATGGTTTAGTTATGAAAAGAGCACCAATTTTCAGCAAGGTTTGCAACTTTGTTTACTTGCGTTATGTTTCGTTCTCATAATGCAAGACACCTGTGATGCTAATTAGTGGACACACCTTGAATTAACATGTCCCATTGGTCACATTATTTTCAGTATTTTCTAGGAATACTATCATTTTTGTCCAGGCCTGTTCCATGAGTTCATTTTTTTTTTATAATTCCGTTGAAGATTGGTTGAAAAGCAATATCTGACTTTCATTGGTTAACATTCATAGAATTCTCATTTATTATTACTTTTGTCAGATTAAAGTTATTTCTGTGACCATTGTGAGTTTTTCTTTCATTGACCGAAGGGTACCAACAATTTTGTCCACATGTGTATTAAAAGGTCTTTTCCCCCTGCTATTATACTGTACAATCAGTGCTGCTCCCAGTAGACCACTCACCACTTACTGTCATTATTGTGATATACTGTCGGTGCAATATACTGTTTTTACAATATAAAAGAAAAAAAATGTACGATATAGTTACAATAACAACAGTACTTACAATATCTTAAATATAGCTACATCATCTCACAATAGAAAAAAAACCTAGTGCAATTTGATTAAAAGGTGAAGTATTGTTTTTTTTTTCACTTTATTGTCTATAAATATTTATTTCTGATAATGTTTGTTGTTTCTTTTCTTTCATATTTATACACTGTATTGTCACTATTTTATGTTTGCACATTGTTCTTTGCTCCTGTAACATAAAAATCTTATCTTATCCTATCCTATTTGTATTGAGCTATTTAAATTGCTCTTGTTTCACTGCTTTATTACAAACAGCTGCAAGTTGGTTATTTTGATTAAAAATTTAAATGGAGATGAATAAATTCAAGTGCAAGTATATAGAGTATAGAGTAAAATGTAGAGTTTTTAGCGCCACAGGGGCACCTAGGAGGCCTGTATTTCAGATGTGAAATAGGCAGTCCCCCCCTCACCCCTACCCCATATATCTAGTTTTAAAACTATGTAATTATTTTACATACTAAAAACAGTACTGCTTTTTTCCATGATTAGATCTACAACTCAAACTTTGAGCTCCAAAGAGGACAGTATTTGGGTAGAGGATGACCGGTGTCTTACTGACAGGTTTGGGTCTTATTTTTTATTGTACATAATATCCTATACACAAAGCGGGGGCTAATACAAATTATTCTTAAGTTTCTGAATTCTATTAAGACAATACATTTTTTTATGAAATTACAATATGTCCAGAGATGGTATTTACATGGTATTTACAGTAACTAGTGTATTTGTACCTCATAAAATCAACTGAAGCAGTTTGCGCAGAACAAGCTACACTGTATGTCAGTGCATATTGATGTGATTTTCAGTGAGAGGAATGTCAAAGCAATAAAACAAGCCTATTCTTCAAGCTCAAGTTTTGATTTTGATTTGAAAAGCTGCAGCTTTTCAGAGTGAGCTTTTCACTCTGATCCAAAGCAGGACCAGAAGTGTGTCATGCTCTTTCTGAGCCCCTGAGAGAGTGATGTCACATTAATACACTGTCCACACAAGTCCAAGAGCTCATTGTTGTTTACGGATATCCCCATGCACTTAAAAAGAAAAGAGCATAGTGACTTAAAATAATCTACACTTTCATTAGATGCACCAAAAAATATTAAATTCTCGAGGTCATTGTTATGCTTATATAGAGTATCATGCCAAAAAGCATTAACCATGCCCTAGTCAGAGTATACATTATGTAGTGTAATAAACCCTGTGGTGCTGCCATAGTCTTTGTAATAAAATAGCAAATGTTTATGAAATGTAATGAATGTCATTTGACATCATGGTCAGAGAGGATGTAACATGTCTGAGGCTATAGAGGAACAAGTAGTGCCCCTTCAAGAGGTCCAGAAACTTTAAGAAACACTGAAGAAACATTTTTCAAAAAGATTAGTATTAAATAATTCAGCAGTAAACAAACACCCTCTGGCTCTTTATTAGTTTTATATTCAGCTCGGAAAATGTCAAGAAACAAGGAAACACAACTCTTGTAATGATTAATCATTTCTGCTAACAGAGCTGGTTGATTACAGAAATTACATGGGTCCTGGTTTTTCTGTTTTTTCCTGCTCATCTTTGCTTAACAGGCAGCTCGCAAAGAGCCTGAGCTGAAAATGTGACAATTGCTGAGTTCAACATTTGTGGAGTTGGTAAAGATAGACAATTGAAAGCAGCTGAATAAATAAAGACCTGCAGTTAGAGCCATTCGAGACATAGTGTCCAGTGTAACAGAGCCTAGAGTCCAGGAATTTCACTTTCCTCTGCTGCTGCTGCATTGAAGCTCTGCTCTTTTTAGGACACAGTCAGGGAGTGACTGATGAAGATAGACTCCAAGAATGGCTTCGAGTCTCCTTTTGTCCAGATGGAAAATAAATTTGGCACAGGTCAGGAGGCAATGAGAGAGCTGAATGTATCTTTGGAAAAAGTGACTCTGCCTTTGGCTGAGGTGCTGAGCAGAAATACAGAGGTGCAGCGACTGGCCTAGACATTCTGCTGGGGAAGAGAGGTTTAGTTTTGCTAGTGGTGAGCCTTTCACTAACTTACAGAGCAGCGCTTCATTCAGAGGATTAGTGTAGAGAAAGCAAAGCTGACCACCGACTGTGAGAGCCTTCTTTTTGTGTGCTGTGTACTGTGTGACCTTCCTGTCTAGAAAGTGAGAACGGAAGCAGGCACACACAGCTATATCCCCTGATCCCAATATTCCCACCCTCATCAGACGCCACAAAAGGACAGTGTGTGTGTGTGTGTGTGTGTGTGTGTGTGTGTGTGTGTGTGTGTGTGTGTGTGTGTGTGTGTGTGTGTGTGTGATGTGTGTGTGTGTGTGTGTGTGCAAGAGAGAGAGAGAGAGAGAGAGAGAGAGATGGCTTTCCAACAGAACATTTTTTGGCAGCTTTCCCCACCACACAAAAAGCCGAGGCAGCAGAAGGACTTAAAATGTAGATTTAGCAGAGGGGAAATTCTACCCTTGGCAGATAGATCAGAGATGAAATCACAGAGAAGATATGTGGCCAAACTATAGCAGGCCTAAGGATTTAGACATAATTGTCACTGGAGAGGTATGGATTATATAGCTGTGAGGCTCTGCTAATGTGGGCCCAGGTTTTAACCAACACTAATTACAAAATCCATGATATTTCATTGAACATACTCAGTTAATTAGAACGGAAAAGTTGTCATCTGCTCAAAGTAATTGTGACCCATCACATCAAATCAGGTATTCAGTCGCATTTTGGGTGGTATGAGTTATGCATATTTCCCTGGTTCAATAAGCTCCAAAACACTGAAATCCTATTTTTTAAATAATATCTTGTGAAATAGTAAGGAAGAGGGAATGCCCAGTCTCATTGTGACACCAGGATTTCCCTGCTAGGTCCCATAAAAATAACTTTGCCAGCAGTGTGCACATATTTTTCTATCACAGTGAAGTAACCAGATTAAATAGTCCTCATTAAAGTGTTTATGCCTACAAATTTCTCAATTTTGTTGAAGGATCAGGGAGATACGTTATTTATTTGATCCTTGGCAAAAAATAAATAAATATATATATATTATTTTTTTGTTGTTGTTGAACATTTAACGTACTGCTCATTATTGGCCACATTGCAACTACCCTGTATGGCATAATACTTCACTTGATATGATGAGTCATAATTAGCCAGGTACATTAGCTACAATAAAATATTTTTCAATCAACATTAACTTTGATTATGATGTGCAACATGTTGGCAAATTTGTGTGTGAAAATGATCATTTATGCTACCAGAATCAAGCTTTCATAATTTTAGTTTGGGAATATGCCTGTGCCATCAAGGAAGGTGTGAAAACTCCATAGATGTGATAACCTGATCATTTAGTACATTAAGGTCATCAGCTGATTTCATTTTATTATTACAAAATGTAGTGAAGATCACATAGAAACGTTAAGCATCAATACAGAGACCTACTGTGCCAACATCACAACCGGTCCAAGAAGTACCCCCAGTCCTTGTGTTTGACCACCTAGTGCAACAGTATCTGTTTAGACAATAACACATTTCCTCCAGGACAGACGAACAGATGGTTTGAGAATAGGATGGCTACCATTCGATCTAAGTAGCTCCACAGGTGTAAACACTAGACATACAGTATGCTCTTCAGATTCACCTTCATGAAATGTTGCAAGGGTAGTCAAAATGTTTACATTTTGGTTTTAACCACTTGGCCAGTTTATTGTTAAAGTATCTGGCCACCAATTGATCAAAGCATATTTATCACCAAAGCAGTACTAGTGATTCATAATGAAGTTTATTCACTCACTCAACATCTATATTGCTTTATCCTGTATTCAGGGTTGCGGGGAGGAGACTATCCCAGGAGACTTGAGCACAAGGTGGGGTTCACTCTGAACAAGGTGTCAATCCATTACATAGCACACATACACACACACTCATTTACACACTATGGGCAATTTGGGAATGCCAATTAGCCTAATCTGAATGTCTTTGGACTGTGGGAAGAAACAGGAGAACCTGGAGGAAACCCACCAAGCACAGGGAGAACATGCAAACTCCATGCTGAAGCGGGACTCAGTATGACACAGGAACACAGTATGACCCTGGAGGTGCAGAGCGACAGTGCTAACTACTAAGCCACCGTACCGCCATAACAAAATTCAGTTCAGCATTATAGATTTATACATAAAGACCTTATAGGATCTCACACTAAGTCTTTGGGAATCATGGTGGTTAATGGAGCCGCTCTCATTTTGGGAAAAAGCATATTCTCAAGAATTACAATCTGTATCCTTCTTGTTGAGGCCACAGTACTATATGGCTTTAATGAATCTCTCTCTGTGATGATGGATTATGAGGCCTATTTCAATTATTTAAATTAATAGAAATATTCAAGTTCTCTTTTAGGCTGAGTGCCATGATATAGGAAAAGAGGTTAGATACCACTGAGCAAATAAAGGTTAAAGGCATTGCTTGCAAGTCAAACAATTGCATCTTTGTGGTGCTGTGACCTGAAGTCATAACTACCTAGAGGAATCAGTTCAGTGTTGCACCATGACTTGTTTAATCACAGGACTAAACCAAGAGCAGTGAATGTTATAGTGGGCAGACAACCACACGGACGTTCGAACAGTACATAACTATAAGGCTGAAAGAAAATGGATGGTGGGAATATCAAAAACTCAGAAGAATGCACTGAGACACTGAAAGGGAAAATGACTTCCACTGAACGGTTTTTAGCAATCTCGCTGATGTAGCAGTCTCAGTAGTGAACAGCATGTGAACAGCACTTACTCCAATCAATATTCAGGTGTTTCCAAATATAATATTTTATCCCTATAGCTGCTTAGTTTTGAAGTTGATGAGTTACTGATTAGGTAGCATCTTTGCCCCTACAAACACAACATTTGACCTGTGGTATTTGAGGGTATGGTTTGTGAAGGTTAGAATTACTTTGAAGACTTTAAACATATGACATCAAAACCATGTTGCAAATTTACTTATAGTATTTATGCATATTGCTCAACTAAAATACATGTTTGACATGCACATACACCTTTTTATTTTTGGCTCTTTCCTGGTTTAAGAATTTGGGAAACTGACGTTTTTTTAATATAGATTGCTCACCATATCCGCAAGGTTTGCTTCCACAGATTTTGCCAACTAAGGGGTGAAACTATTCCAAAAAGGATTTCCAGAAGGCAAAGCATGAATTAGCAATAAGCATCACTCATTGCTAAATAGTGCTAAAATTGTCTTTTTACTTAATATATATACAGTACAGGGTGGGCCAAAAGTAGGTTTACAGTTACTTCATTATATGCTTCACCTTCACAATCACGTTTTATATATAAAAATTATTATTATCAAGAAGGTGGACTCTTTGAGCACTTGAGAGATTAAATGTTCAATGTAAAATGTCTAATATGTAATTATAATATACACTCATCTAAAAGATTATTAGGAACACCATACTAATACGGTGTTTGACCCCCTTTCACCTTCAGAACTGCCTTAATTCTATGTGGCATTGATTCAACAAGGTGCTGAAAGCATTCTTTAGAAACGTTGGCCCATATTGATAGGATAGCATCTTGCATTTGATGGAGATTTGTCGGATGCACATCCACAAAGCTCCCGTTCCACCACAGCCCAAAGATGCTTTATTGGGTTGAGTTCTGGTGACTGTGGGCCAAGAAAAGATCCCCCACACCATTACACCACCACCACCAGCCTGCACAGTGGTAACAAGGCATGATGGATCCCTGTTCTCATTCTGTTTACGCCAAATTCTGACTCTACCATTTGAATGTCTCAACAGTAATCGAGACTCATCAGGCCAGGCAACATTTTTCCAGTCTTCAACTGTCCAATTTTGGTGAGCTTGTGCAAATTGTAGCCTTCTGCTGTTGTAGCCCATCCGCCTCAAAGTTGTGCGTGTTGTGGCTTCACAAATGCTTTGCTGCATACCTCGGTAGTAACGAGTGGTTATTTCAGTCAAAGTTGCTCTTCTATCATCTTGAATCAGTCGGCCCATTCTCCTCTGACCTCTAGCATCAACAAGGCATTTTCGCCCACAGGACGAATGTTTTTCCCTTTTCACACCATTCTTTGTAAACCTTTGAAATGTTTGTGCGTGAAAATCTGAGTAACTGAGCGGATTCTGGCACCAACAACCATGCCACGCTCAAAATTACTTAAATCACCTTTCTTTCCCATTCTGCCATTCAGTTTGGAGTTCAGGAGATTGTCTTGACCAGGACCACACCCCTACATGCATTGAAGCAACTGCCATGTGATTGGTTGATTAGATAATTGCATTAATGAGAAACTGAACAGGTGTTCCTAATAATCCTTTAGGTGAGTGTATGTAAATAAAAGTTTACATTTCTAATAAAGGAAAAATGTTTTAGTCTTAACTGTAACTCTACTTTTGGGCCACCCTGTATATATATAAAAAAGTGTCCCTGTTTCTTCTTTATGTGAAATATAAATATATAAATAAATTAAAGTAGGTTCTTGAGAGGTAGATAGCAAATAAAATATTGTTTTAAACCATATATTTTGATCACTTAATCATTATCAGACAAATAATTACTGTGATTATTTACATAACTCATAGGTACGTAATTGTTTTTTTGTTTTGTTTTTTGTTTTTTAATTCAAACAGTTGTGAATGCAAATCACACCACAGAGGTAATTCTTTACCCAATCACAAGTGTGTATTTAACAAAGCATCACATTTAGATTAACTTGCATACAGTATGTACATGTCTGTATAGGAATATTATCAGGCACATTGAAAAATAGAATCGATCATTCTAAGCAGAAACTGATGTCAGCTAAACATTCAATGACTTTTTAAAAAATATTTACAAGTGCTTCTTGTTACAAAAATACAGTACATTGTTTGTTGCAGCACAAGGACATTTAAAAGATGACTTGATTTAAACATTTATTCAGGTACCACTTTAAACCACTGTTAGATTTTTTTTAATTACTTCATGTTTTTGCAAGCACAAGCTATGGAACAGAATGGAAAAATTCTTTCTTAGTCTTCATTTGAGTTTTGAGTCTGAAAAGCAAAATATCGTTTAAAAATTAAAATAATTAAAAATAAATCATATATTAATCTCAAACCTGCATGTGTCCAATTTGCCAAATTTCAAGCTATAATTTGATCAATTTCTTGCTGAAAAACAAACAACAAACAAATGAAAAATTATAATAATAATCATTCACCTGATTTGACTTATCAGTTACTAAACAGGTTTAGGTTGGATGTTTGTGCATGGGAATAAAAACCACCAAACTAGTCTGGATTCCAGACATACAGGACTGGAACAATGCTTCTCATTACGGAATTAAACAAAGCCTCCACACCTGGTTTGCTAGGGACTTGATGAACACCATATTTTTCCCTCCAATGTTTTTCAAGCATTTGTGAATTTGATGGCTAAAAGGAAATATTATTGAATATTATTGAATCTTTGGTGTAATACAGATTAATGGGGATTATACTATAGATCAGTAGCAACATCTCTGTGCAATCAGATTACATAGAAAATTGTGAGATCAATTAGTAATCCTATTATTATAGGATTATTATATTATTATAATCCTCTTGGTCACCGTCATTTAGCACTTGCAGTCACTGCATCACATACAGTAACACAGGTAACAGACTAGAACGTCTAGACAACCTGTAGAAATGTGTATGAACAAGATTGGTGTAGAAATGGAAAGAAATAAAGAAAAGATATGTCACTGGTACCGGAGATAAAAGTGACCAGTGATTTGTCACAAACAAGGGGTTTAAGTGCTTTAGGAAGATTTAGGAGTATTTGTATTTTCTGAAATATTTCATATTAATTATTTATTTATCTTTTGTTTTAGAATGTAAGTAAGAATCCACTGTAAGAATGGATTATAGGAATTGGGTTTAGGATGAGTGACTCGATGTACTGTATGATTCTTTGATGCCTTAAGTCTTTGACTGTGTAAATTTAAATTAATGAAAAAGCAGGAACTCGCTACTTCTTTTTCTTTTTGGTAATTATGTATGTGCTTTAGTGTAACTGGATTTTTTTTTTTTCATTATAGAAAAACTTTTAAAATACCAGTCAAAAGTTTGGACACATCTACAGTACTCATTCACGGGCTTTTTTTTATTTTTACTATTTGTAGAAGAATACAGAAGACATCAAAACTGTGAAATAACATTGGATTATGTACAAAGCACATAAAAGCAAAATAGAAGCCACCTTTAAAATTTATTTGAAACAGGTTTGAACACGCTTGGTATTCTCTTAACCAACTTCATCAGCTCCTCATGTGGAATGATTCTTTAAAAGCCTTGAAGGAAATTCTTTAAATGCTGTGCAAAGTTACTGTGAAGGTAAACAGTGGCTACTTGAAGAGCCTAAAATCTGAAATACTGTGCAGAAGTCTTAAGTCACCTCTCATTTCTTCATATTCAATTCAATTCAATTATTGTAGATTAATTGAAAGAAACTGGATCAAATGTTACTGTTCATGCCTTAAGTTTGATTTTTTTTTTTTATGCTTGCATGGTTCATAGGTCACTGTGTAGCTTAACAAACAAAAAGCATGCATCTGAAATGCTCAGGTACATGAACTAGACTGAAAATAAGAGTCAAGAAAGTCCTTCAGAAAGCCTGGAGAACTATTCATCAAGACTACATTTAAAAAAAACATCTAGTTCTTTGGAAGCAAGGTATGAAAAAATGTCTCAAGAATTGTGCACAGTGCTATATTCACATTGTTTATGTTTAACCATGTAATATCACATGTGTCATTTGACAGGTTTGATGTCTTCGGTCTTGGACGAGAGGGTGTGTGCAAACATTTGACTGGTATTGTATGTGTGAATTCATCACTCACCAAGATGTATTATTTCCATACATATAGATATATATATATATATAAAATAATAAAGATATTTATTTTTTATACATTTGCAAGCACTTTTAATACATGTAGATTTCCAGGATTCACTTTTAAACAAGCAGCGTTTTATCAGTAAATCTAGTGCAAGACATCAGTGCTTTCTTCACTGCTCCTAGTAAGGCTTCCTTCTATGTACAAAGACATGGTTGGAACAAATGTCAGGGGCCACCGCATACCCTGCCATCCTTTATGGTTCAGTTAAAGACAAAAAAAAAACACAAGTAGCTTATTTTAATAATAACAACTAAAGATTCTTGGATCTGGAAAGATGCTATTGTGTATTGCCTTACTGGCTAGGAATAAAAATGTTGTTGAAATCAGCAAAAAACAGGATGTTTAGAAAAGGCACTACTTTAACTACAGATTTAAAAAAAAAAAAAAAAGTTTTGCTGAGCAATTATCTCATAGCATGTGAATTTCCTTGGGTCCATAACTTCACGACTGATCACTTCAACAGTTCTTCTGGTGGACCAACAAATGGAACAAGACACGCATACCAAGCCAGGGTGGGATTAAAGACACATACAGACAGCTACAGTCCCAGCTGTGACGAGAAGTCCGATGATGAGGAAGTTTTAGAACATACAGGGAAATACCAAAGAACTTGAATGAATGGAAAACAATGGTGTGATGAAGTCTCTCTTGTGCAGCATGTTGTTCACTTTTCCGTCTTTTGCTGGACTGAGGAAAAGTGCATGAGCCTCAACCGGTTTAGCCAAAGTCAATACGAGGACGATATTCCAGTACCATTGGGTAAGCCTAAAAAAAAAGGAAGAGATAAATAAAAGAAACAAGCGTCACTTTTTTTTTTTCACTGGTCATATTGTAATGAGACAAGGAGGGTGCTGAAATTGTCATTGTGTAAAATAAAATCCTTCCCAAATGAACACTAATTCTTAGTAGCAATGCATTATTAATGAAAATGAATATGAAAACAATAGAGGAACTGCTAATTGCATATTATGCAGGGTATAAAGCTTCAAAAGATGGTTTAAACCATTCTGAACTGACAAAAGATTTCACATTACGGAAATGAGACTGGTGCGTAATCAGAGAAAAAGATTTTTAAAATTAAAATTTTAAATTAATAAAAATGTTCCCTTGTCAGATTTTCAAATGTAAAGAATAAATGCAGAGTTGATTTCAGGAAAATTAGACTGTTTTTAGAATATATACACAAATAATTGTCTTTGAGCCCAGGCAAACTATTTTCTATTTTTAGAGAGAGAGAGAGAGAGAGAGAGAGAGAGAGAGAGCAGATTTATTCCTTGTGTTACTGGAAGGAGGGGAAATGATGTACAGACTCACACTGACCCAATTCTGTGCCTTTCCAGCCTAATAAGGATTCGGTTAGAATTTCAGGTAGATGACACACCGTTCAGTTTGATGTGATCCGCAAAATAACACCATTGTGTTTCTACTCATTTGTCTTCCAGAATCCTTTTTTTATGTACTGTAAAACACCTGTACCGCTTTAGTATTGATTTATGAAGCATGTGATGAATGAGGATGGGTGATATTAGTAGCAGCTCATTAGTGAACTGCTATTCAGAACACACCAATATATGCAAATTTTAAATGGCATAATTTCAATGTCATTGGTCTGACCCTGACAAACAAAATCTACTCTGCCATTAAAAAAAAAGATTTTCAAATGCCATGCACATAACCTGAATATAGTGCAATATAAAATGGACCAAAACAGATCATAGCATGGAAGCAGGGTGAATATCCGAAGGGTGACCCAGCTTTCGTGCCATCATTAAGAAGTCATATTTGAGATATCTGAGAGTGGCAGCTGTTAGACAGACCTCAGACATTCCCTGTACGCTTCCTGTCCAGCCATTTTGGGATTAACACTTACAAAGCTAGATTTAAAGCGGTGGTGTCTAGATGGTTAAAATTTTCAAGGTCAAAGAGTTTATTCCTGGATAGACCCAGCTGTAGGTCAAAACCATGATCCAACCTGGATGCACCCTTGAGGTCATTTATAATATACTTACAAGTATCTTTCTTTATTGGTTATGAATTTAGATATGATATAATTTTACCTGACATTTAAAGCCTTTTTTTCAATAGTAGGAGTCCGTCAAAAATTATCCACACTCCAGCTTTATTAAAACTTCTGTTGGCCGTCTTATCAGCGCTTTCCGTTTAACGCTACAGTCTACAGTATTTACTCACTGATGTGTAGGTGTGAACATATTACACCAGTTCATTTGTAACTGTGGTGCAACCAAAAATGGATGTCCCGTTTGTGATTTGTACAAAAGAAGTGCAGCTGCAGTGGTTTTGCAGTCTGAGGGTGTACCTGGTGTCGTTATTTATTAACACGTACTATGGAACAGTGTTTGGATATCTGCAACAAAAAAAAAAGAAATGTTCTATAATCTTTCACCCGTTTGGTTTCCTGAAAGCAGCCCTATGAGGACAAAGTTTCACGTCTGATGAAAATGTGAAGACAGCAGTGCAATCATGGCTCGCAGTTTGTTTACAGATGAACAAAGTATATTGAAATGCAAGGAGACAAAAAAAAAATCTTAAAATTATGTATTTGTTTTTTCTAAAAGTTTATTAAAACAAATTTTAAAGTCAGTGTGCAGATAATTTTGGACTTTGTAGTATTCCTGAGCGATCATTTCATTGACTACATTACCCAATAAGGAATATCAGGTCACTAGTTCAAGGTTAAACCAACATCAAGTCTTACTCCACAAATCATGATGGTTTTAGAAGGACAGTTTCACCAGTAAAAGACTTTCTCATACTGATCTACAGAAATCTTTTCTTTAATTAATGTCCTTTTTAGGCCAGACAATACATTCCAATACTATAAGCATGTTAAATGTTTTACAGGAGACTATTTTGTTAAAGTTCTAATACTTAATTCAAAAGTATATACAGTTAAACCCTGGACTACGCGCATAATTTGTTCCAAAAGCATGTGCTTGTATATCAAAATACTCTTATATCAAAGTGAATTTCCTGATAAGAAATAATGGGAACTATGATTCCACAGCCCAAAATATTAATATGAAAATAATTACTACAAAATATAAAGTAAAAATAAAACACATTAACCTGCACTTTACCTTTGAAAAGAAATGGTGTTAGATGAGGGAAGAAGCAGGAGTGGAGGGGCTACTATATGCTTCGCAGACAAAGCATATATGTACTATGGTACAGTACTCGTATATATCAATATGTTGCCCGTTTAAAAAAGGAATATTTAGAAAAAAAGATTGCTTGTCTTGCAAAACGCTCGCAGATCCAAGGTTCCACTGTACTGTACATCTAAAAGCAATTTTAAAAGCCTTTTTGTTTTATACTTAGAACACCAAATGTAAACTTTTTAAGAATTTTACTTCACTGGAGTTCATTTTCTTTTTTGCAAACGTCAATGATTTTAATAGACCTTTGCCAAATTTAGCTATTTTGAAATTCAAATTCTAAACAAATTCAGACCCGCCCTTTATATTCGTTGTGCCCTCCCCCAGAAGACTAAGCTACCTAGGCTTAATCCCCTAAATCAAGGTGTAAAAAATGGTGTGAAAGATTTTTTTTAGATTGAACTGAGAAAAAAAAAATTATTCTCGAGAGATCAGCCACAGGAAGAATTACAGAGAAATTTTCATCCATACAATTATGAAGGCAGTCTAAGTTCCATTAGACATTACTGAGCCATAAGGCTCATATGGACTGGGGCAAATCCATTATTTATATTAGTTGAGGTGCAGATTTAATACATGAGGAAAGAGAAAGAGTCATTAACAGATCTTACATTTTCTCCTCGGAGCCTCCACCTCGTCATGTAGATGAACTCCATGGTGTGATCTTTTCCCATAATCTCCCCATTGCATAGGACGTCTAGCTGTAGAGAAGGTTACATTGCCACAATGTGAGCAACTATTAGACTTCAGCTAAAAGAGATACTAAACTAACACACAGTAGAATGTAAGTTGAATAAAGATGCAGCCTGCACTTAAGGAACAACAGATCATAAACCGCAGGTCGGATCGGATCACACATTTTGAGTCACGGTTTGGATCACTGTTTGGGTTAAAAATAAAATAGAGATGAATATCATTTTGCTTTCAATTTTTTACTTACAGAACTTATAGGGTACTTATAGCAAGAAATGTTTGTCCATGGTCTTAAATAAAAGTAACAGTCAAAGCAATGAATACAGGAAATGTGCAATATAAAAGGGTTTGATCAAGGATCTTTGCCAGTTGGACATCATCAATAAGTTGAACAATAGTTTGAGGTATATTTAATGTAAGCCCAGCTTTATTCTACAGACAACTACTATTTCATGACAGTGTTAGAGTATACGGTTAGGTCCACAAAGTTTTGACCATTGACAAAGTTGTTGTCATTAAACGGTAGCTGTCCACTAGAGTACACTGAACGTGAAGTTAAATGCTAAATATTCATTAAGAGTCCCAATGTAATCGGACAAACTAGTATAATCATAAATAAACCACATGTATTCATACTTGGTTACAAATCCTTTGCAGTCAACGACTACCTGAAACATACAGTATATCACCCAGTCAAAGATACAGGTCAGGTGATTTACATAGCCATTTGCACACCACAGCAAGCCTTTGCTGTAAATAAGTCCTTTGCTGAATTCAATATAGGTTTTAGTTTTGTGTCCTATGAGTTATAAAGCATGTGGAAGAATCTGAGAAGATAATACAGACACTTAAACACTTCAGAATTCATCCTGCTGCTTTCCCTAACTATTGCATCATACATACAAGGGAACCTCTACATGCCCACACCATACAGTACATTACCACCATAAATACTCATCAGAGACTCACAGGTGAAGCTCCGGTATCTTGATCAGTTCCATCCCTTGTCCATTTTATTCCCATCATTCGGATTACTGTCTCATGTGTTCATGAAATGTTATTCCAGAATTATATGTACAGGCTTTTTAAGATTAGATTTTATAGACCTTAATGTGGTCTCCCTTATTTTAAGAGTCATCAATGAGTTATAGCGTATGGAAACCACTTTGGTGAATGTTTCTCTTGATTGTTGACTTTGACACAGACATACCTAAAGTACTTCCTTCATCTGGCTAACTGGGAAATAATTCCTCCATCACCCGTGACAGTTGTTTCCCATGGTCTTTTGGGGGTTTTGGTGTTCCTGACCTCTGGTGCATACTTTCTTTTAAAGAATACACTAATTAATGTGTTAACTAGTTTATTTTTCAGCTTAGGGATGACTTGACAGCTCTTTGGACTTCATATTGAGATTTAATGTTGAGAATTAATGAAGCTACTGTATATGAATTCCTGTACGTGAAATACAGACAATATCACACAGTTGTCCAATTATTTCTGATCTCTTAAAGCAGAGGTTTAGAGTTACCTAAAAAGAGAGTTACCTATAGCATGCTGTAATTCCTTCACTGTTCATCTGATCTAGATGTAAGTATATAATTATTTTCAACTCAAATATACACTGTTGGGCAGATAATACAGCAGCTTTAACAATGTACGAATATGGACTTGACTGTACAAAACAATGCGCTGCCTATAGGTTGACACACACACACACACACACACACACACACACACACACACACACACACACACATAAAACACATTACCTCATAAGAACTTGGAAGCTTTAACTTTAGACTTAAGAACTTCTTGATTGTCCCTACAGTGACACGAGTGGAGCAGCGAATAAATTTCTTCATTAAGCCCTGCAGAGAGAATAAAAAAAAAAAATACAAAAAAACACATCACACTGTCACAGCGCTATTCCAACATCATGCTATACAGTGATACGCTCAAAGTTCCGAGTAACCATTAGAAGCAATTATCAGCTTCTCTTTACTCGACAGAACCTTCTGACTGTCTCGCAATTAAGAACTGCACGAAAGTGCTGTACAAAAACAGGGTTCTAATGCAATCACCATCCTTATTGTGAGAGAATACAGAACATGAACACTCAAATGTAGCCAGTGTCTGCCCAAATAATTCACAAAAGGCTTATTCAAAGGACGCCACTACTGAAGTACAGCAGAGATGATGCATGACAAGACGAGCCATTAAAGCTAAGCAGGAGAAATTAAGAGCGGGGAGACAACTGGAGAGAGTGAGAGTGTTAATTCAAGAAGTACTCCAGCATACAAATCTCTGTTTACTGCATCTGTAGTGTATAAGACAGTGTCTTTGACATAATAACCTGCGCTGAACAAAATACAGAAATGCAATAATGCATAATGTATAAAAGGCAGTGTTAGGGTCAGGCAATACTGGTTTATGCAAAAAATAATAATAATAATAAATTTTGCAAAGCACAAGGTATTTGCAAATAAAGCATTAAATCTGTATAATTCATCCTTTCAAAGACAAGGCTACTTTTTCAGTGAGAATTTGTTGCAGTGCTTAACCAGCAGAGTCAATTCCTGCCTGCTCATGCACAGACACCGCAAACGTTTAGGAAAAGGAGCCAGAATCATTTTTAAGTGCATTGCTCCAGTGTTGGAAAGACAGCCCCATAATAAGCCTGGAAATAAGAGTGTTAGTGTTGCAGCTTTGCATGACATTAGGTTAGTGACGCGAGTGATCTGGTTTTACCGTGTGTGCTTTTCTCAATATACTGTATGTGTTGAAATTCTAATTATTACTATAGATGTGTTAGATGGAGAATCTCACTTTCAGTGTTGAACAAACAGAGAGGAGTTTCAATCTGCTTGTGTTGTACTGCGATTATAAAGAGAAAGCGATTTAAATAAAATTTAAAAATCGAATATTTCTTAATATGTGATTATTATATAACAAATATAAGACCATTAAGCCTATGTCTAGACTTGATTAATGATTTCAAGCTTAACAGTGATTAGTTCCTCTACTGGCAGGTTTTGCATTTTTCTAGTACATAAACAAAACTTAGAACTTGAAATTCATTAATCTTTTATGCTGTTTATCCTGCGTACAGGGTCATGGAGGCCCGACTAGTGCGCCAATCCGTTGCAGGGCACACACCCACACACACACCCACACACTACGGGCAATTTGTGAACAACAATTAACCTAATCAGCAAAACCCACGGGGAGAACATGCAAGCTCTATTCACACAGACACATGGCGGAAATCGAATCCTAGACCCTAGACTGGAGGTGTGAGGCCACAGTGCGAACCACTACGCCACCATGTCATAAGAAATTGCCTATTTAACATACACAAATTAGCAATATCATTAACACCACATAACATTAACATGATAACACTGATTATGAATTATATACCAGTAAACTGGCGACAGGATCATGGGCACACAAGTCTCATTTATGCCTGTGGGGAACAAAGGCCAGCCTGTCTGATCTGTTCCCAAAGAAAAGCTGATGCGAGAAGCCTACCGCTGAGCCGCCAATGCCCATCAAAGCGGACATATAGGTGGCATAATTTCTACATTGTAAGATATTTCTAATCGGAGTATACAGTATATTAGCATCCTATTATATTATTCTTTGATGTGTCCAGATAGAAAGCGGGTGGCTGACAGAGTGTGCTCATTATAAAGTACATGCATTAAAAGTGAGGAAAACACGCATTCATTTTTTCACCAAAGTGAAAAACAGTTAACCTTTACTATATTCTCTCCTATCTGTCCGTTGTTGCGCAGACAGTCCAGGCAGATGGCTATCTGTGGGTCGTTCCTGTGGTAATCTCCGTCGCCACCATCATCGATGTCGTCATCCAACTTCATCCTCTTACACTCAGGGCCGTCATCTGAAATGAAACAGAAGCCCTTTAATGACTGTGTACACACATGCAGCAATACAGACCTGCGTGTAGAAGCGAGGGAATAAACGAGATGGACAAACACACGTCGTATGCATGAGATGTATTGTTTTCACCTCGGCTGAATGAATTAACCCGACATCAAACCCAATCAAAGCCTGACAATCGTTCTGCTGAACTGAACGCATTCGCCGTTCCGATCGAGCAGCCGTGCCTTTCACCAATTCTTCCTTTCAAATTAGAACGGCGATATACGAGAAGACGCACTTGGGGGACATGAAGAGGAAAGTAATTACACAATCATTAAGAATTGCTTACAGCTGCACACTCTTTATGAGCTGTCATGGAGATTGAAGCCTTCAGGAAATTCTGTGTGGCTGCTGCGCGATTGGGTAATTCAGTGAGTAAATGCGCGGCAGGAAAACAAAGCGGCTTTTCTAACGTTCGATAATAGGACAAGCCACGTTTCTGCAGACCACAACGGATTTTTCAGACCCCGGGTTGTGATGTACGTATAAAATATGGGCGAGAATTAACTCGGTACGTCTTTCTTCTAGCAGAGGTCTCGAGGTTTTATTTAACATCTACAGAATGAACCTGACAGCAAGCTGGAACAACATGACCATGACATTAAATCTCTAGTCTGGTCATTTCTAGACATCACAATCACAAAGACATCTAGGGTCCTAATCTTCTCGAGACTATATCTACAAAATTGAGCATGCTTTCACATGAAAATGCACTCAATGAGTCAGTAGATAACATACAGTAAGCTATAGCTTAGTCATTTGTG
The DNA here is from genome assembly GCA_013621035.1 of Clarias magur. NCBI lineage: Eukaryota > Metazoa > Chordata > Actinopteri > Siluriformes > Clariidae > Clarias > Clarias magur. The sequence goes on along the minus strand of QNUK01000389.1, from coordinate 451,442 downwards.
ACTGACTGATTGCTTCCTTAGCACACCTCGGTGTGGTGAGATGAAGACAGATACTGTATCATCGGAGTTCCTTAGAGATGGCTGTCAAAGACCAGCTGCCTGCTGTCACCCTTAAAATCGAAATGTAACACTCCCACAGGCATCTAGACTACAGTCTAGCCAGCTGACACTTAATCACAGCTTTATCCTTTAATTTATAGTACACAGACATTCATGCTATGAACACGAATATAATATAATCTAAAAGCGCTCTCACTGACATGAACCACGTGAACCAATTTAATCGCTAATTAAGTAGTGAACTGTATTACAAAAAGTTGAAAAATTTAGGGCTAACTTATACCAGTGCCCTTCTAAATTGTTGAATTCAGGAGTTTATATTCTAAAACAGCAGCTCTGACAATCTAAAGCACTAGATTATTGTTTTTATGGATATACAGCATACAGGAAAAGGTAGGCCAATTATAAGAAATAAAAAGCTACATTCACATTACCAGCTTGAAGTGGCTTAAATCTGATTTTCTTTTTCTTTTCTTTTTTTTTGTCAGATGATGTGACATAGATCAGATTTTTTTTTGTAGTACTGTCTGAACGCAAACTTCTGGTGGTTTTTCAGAACTGATCTGAGTCACTTTCATGTGTTGTGCATTCATATGTATACTGTATATGTATAGTCACTTTCACATGTACAGTATACTCCATATCGCTGTATAATGCGTTCTCTTTCTCTTACCAAATTCATGGTATGTGGTCATGTGACTAGTATGAGAGCGATCATATGGGAATTCATGTGACTTTTTGTCTCGACGCATGTATACGGTGCTGATGTCATCAGGCAGCACTGGCAGTGTGGGGGTTTCATTTCAACAGTTGACTACAGTGCAGAAAGCAGTCAGTAAAGGGAAAGTGATTTAGAGTGATCTGTGATTTAGGTGATATTTGTGGCAATGAGACAAGTCCGAGCAAACCTAAAGAAAACCTACAGAAATGCAGCAGTGTTCGAGGCAATGTCAACGGAAATAGCAAAACCTGGTGATAAACGAACATAGCTGCAGTGCTAGGGAAAGTAAAGTGTCTTACGTTGGGTTCAAGTACACAAAACGTGAACAAAGGTGTATCGATGTGCCGTTTCAGAGGGAACTGAACAACATTGTTGATAATGTCAGTAATGACTGATAGCCACTATAACGTCAATGAAAAAGTTATTTTGTTGATGCTGCACATTAAATGCTTCTATATAGAGTATCTTTACATAACAAAAAACAAGAAAGATTTGGCAAGGTGCTATAAGGTGAAATAAGGGGAATCTAACACATACGTTATATATAAACTAATTTTGTCGTGACAGGTTATACCACATCTCTCTAGCTTGTTCTCTAAAAACCTCATCAGGACAAAGAAGTGTGCTTACCGCCATTGTTTTCTTTTGACTTGTTCTTTTTCCAGAATTCAATCTCCTGTTGTTGTTCCTCTGTACAGAAAAGAGAAAACCCAAAGACAGAAGGAACGTCAACGATTTTTTTAAAATGCAAAACTAAGCAATCGACTCCATGCTCGGTCTCCTACTGTAGATGAGACACAAAATTCCTTAGTTTATGTTGTCAGTATGTAACTACTACATCACCTTAATGAAATACTTCAACGAGCTACTCTCTAATTACTTCATCTGTTGTATATGGGTGATAAAGAAGGTCAACATGCTTTCCTGTAACAAGAATCAAATGAAATACTGTTCTGCTGAAAAGTTGTTTTTTAAAGATTTTTTTGTATTTGTAAATTAAGCTCTAAATCAGAATGTTCCTTTTTCGGCACTTTTTTTCCATTGGGTGGGATTTCTGGTTTTTGCCTGATTGCACATGAGTAACTGTAAGAAACAGTGCAAGTAACTGGCCTTTCCAGGTTTAAGAAAAATATAACATTAATAAATAAAAAAATTTTCCCCTACAGGCTTCATAAACTAGCCCTGATTAGCTCATTACCAGTGATTTTTTGAAGTTTTTCCCCCCTTTCTTTTCAGTACAGGATATCAGAGATGATCGCTGTCTTTACACATGCAGTTTTAATCGAGAGGTAATCGAGTGCACTTACTTTCCCGAAGTCCAGGCACAAGCTTGAATATGATTTCTTCTAATGTGTTGTCCAACCTTTAAAAACATGACACAGTTAGAGGCTGAGCACGAAGAAAAAGTGAAAATTACACAACAAGCCACATAACTACAGTCATAAAAATAACATTTGTGTCGATGTAACTTAGGTCCAGCACAGACACACACAGGAGCAATATATTGTGGTTATTACGTTTAGAGCGAGCGCTGCTATACAGATCCAGGGCTGCACCTGTGTGTGTGCGGACAGAGCATCGGGGTGGTGAAGCCTCACAGCTGAAATATTGGCGACACTTAGAAGTGCAGCTGTTGACTGGAATGCATCTCTGTGAATACAAAATTTATTGCATAGACCCCGCACACACACTACAGGCCTGCCTAGTTGCATGCAGATACGGCTAGACGACTTAGCGTCAGCTGAATTACATGTGAAGCAGTCTCTGAGAAAGGTTCAGCCGCATTCCCAGAAGTCTGGCGTCAACTTTAGTTCACTCATAGTGGACGCCCCGAGTCAGAAATCTGAGATTCAATTCCTACTACCGGTGCTAAAATGTACATATGCAAACATATACAAATGGGTGAGCAGTTAGCTGTTTCTCAGGTTAGTGATAAGATGAAACATGAAACAACATAAAAGAGGTTGTTTGCTGTAGCACAGCTGTTTCAGCTCTTTTGTTCTTTGTAGTTACTGTATACCAGGGATGCATCAATACCTTCTTTTGAGACATGGTATCAGTGCATGCTTTCTTGAACTCATCAAAACTGATACTGAAACGAGTAAACTACTAACCTGGAAAATCACAGAATATTTTTTCAGTTATGTAGTTATGAACCATGCACATACGCTTCTACACTCAGTCTTAACCATCAGCTAATTTATTTTGTTATATATACTGCAAGAAGGAGATTTATTGTCTTCTAAAAATTCTAAAAAATATGTTTAAATTACAAAGTGCAAGTAAATGAGCATCGTCATTATTGGTGCATTTCTATCTCCAAAATTGACATCTTACTTGAGCTACATTTATACATGGCTTGTAGGTTGACAGCTTTATTCTTAGATCAAAAATCTTATATTGTGGGTCATTAATGTAAAAGATTTCCATCACATTATTTCAAATTCAAATTCAAATTTTATTTGTCACATACACAGTCATACACAGTACGATATGCAGTGAAATGCTTATACAACCGCTCCGTGACCTTAAATATTTTTACAAATGGAACCTATAAAACAAGATTCCATCAAAGTTACAAAATATATATATATATAAAATCTGAAGTATAATGTAATGTAATATATTACAACTATAGTCTGTGAAAAACTTGAGGTAGTATTTTAATGAGATGAGGGGGGTGTGAAAAGAAGTCCTTGAAGTGAGCAAATGTGCATATATGTGCATATATGTGCAATGTGCATTGACATAATTGTCCGTTCTGTGTGTGCAAGATATTTTGGAACTACATCCTAATACAACCCTAATACAACATCAGGATGAGGGTTTTTGGACTCAATCACCAATCCCAGACATCAGAATTATCCGATACAGATCACCGAGCGCTGATCACAGGTGTGTGGGGGTTATTGGGATCTTCCATTTAAAGTCTTCTAATTATTGTGTAGTATTGTTTATTTATTTACTATTTATACCAGTAAAAAAATATTATTCTAAACTACAGCACAAATATATAATGAAGATTTGAGAAAGCATCATGACTTTATGCAATTTCTTAAAAAGTAAGACATTTAATTGATTTAAATTAATTATTTTTAATTTAATTGAAAATTATTTATTGAAAGACAGCATGTTCCATTCCTTAACTGAAAGGGCTCTCACAAATACCGAAATGCATCTAAAATGTGACTGTGACTGCCCTCGTTATAACATGAAGCACATGGAACGATGAATGACAAATCGAAGCTCTGCTACTCATTAGTAAGCAGCGAGGGCAGGCATTTCTTTATAAATATCAGAATTTCTGCATGTTTAAAAGACAGTCTATTCCTCTTATCATCCAGAATGTGTGCAGCCATGCTGAATAGTCGCTCACTGTCAGCTCTCATGCATGGAGCGCTAAGGCAAACCAGGGCTGCCTCGGCCAGAGCTGGAAGCCGCTCTTTATTTCTTTCTGCATTATTATTTTTGTGATAATGGCTCTAGTCTTTTTACTCTCTGCAGAGTTAGGCTCGAGCTTTTTGAGGGCTTCTACTATAGGTGGTTGAGTGAGGGTCGACTTACAAGATAGAGCTGCTGCCTTTGCCGATAACTTTTCATACTCAAATTACTGACAAAGCGTTGTTTAGCCGTTTCTGTGTTAAAGCTTTTGGCAGACATTCCCCCAGGTTGTTTTACTTTAGACAAAAACATTGCATAATGCAAATTTGGCGTCTTTAAAAAACACTTGGTAATATTCTCAGACAGGCGACGACATGCTGATGTGGCTGTTTTGCATCGTCACAATAGTATCAGCTTATGTGGTCGGCCAGTTGAGAGACAACCAATCTGTAAACATTAAGTTATTACAGCCGATTGTGATCGCTGGCCGATCGATCGGAGTATCCCTAGTGACTACCGTTGGTTTTCCCCCTTGGAATTTACCTAATACAAAGTCCAACGCTGTACCTAAAAGGGGCAGAGCCAGCTGGAGACAAAAAAAGTTGGGGCTGGTTTATTGAAAATGGAATTTCCTAGACAGGCAGTATACAGCTCTAAATTGTACATACTGCTGCTTTAATATCTGTATCGTTTTTCAGATAAACTCCTTGGAAATAGAAATGTATAGCAAATGCATTTATCAATTTCTGTAGTTATTGTCCACATCATGACAATGTCTTACCTTAACATTTCCAGTGGGTTTGTTTCATGGACTTGGATGCCACATTTCGGACAATCGTTGCTATCTTCAAAATGCTGGACGATGCAACTTTTACAAACTGTCAAGGACACAAAAGGAGAATTTGAATTTTAGACCTTTTTTCTAATTCAGTGAAGCTGGTATGCACTTATGAATGAATAGAAACATTTTAGTATTAGTTTTAATTAAGATGCCAAGACTAAAAAAAAAGAGCATTCTGTGGGAAACCCTACCACTTTCTCCAGGCAAACGGATTTCACTCACTGAATGTCTGAATCTTGGCCAAAAGAACATTTGGCTCTTTGTGCCATTGGTATAATCTCTTATATTATCCTTTTAAGATTTACAGTTTCTGGGAACTTCAGTGTCTGCATCTGGAAGACTGAAATCTGCATATCTATGTGGTGTGTAAGTAAAACTAAGCCTTGGGCTTAAAACTGAGATAAAGGCCAGGGCTGCATCCTATTCACGGCGCCAACGGCATGAGTACACTATATTACACTCACATCTCTCTCACACTCTCTTACCCATACACACCATAACAATAAACCAGGATTTTTTTCTCTTAATAGCTGAAGACACACATTTAACTTTTATTAATACACAAATCATCTACATGAAAGCCAGCTTGCACATAATTATATACAGAATACATATACAGAATGTTCTGAGGAAAGAGGGGACATATACAGTCAAAGTTCTTAGGCCTTTGAGCAAACTATAGTGGGTATTACCTTCTGTCTGTACACTTAGGAATAAACCTATACATCATGAATGTCCGTTAGTGGCTCTGTTTTCACACACTCACCCAGAAGTCACAATCGGAGTCACACCTGACCAGATTTATAGGCAATAATAAGCAGTGTACAAACAACACTAGCTGCTGATTCATTCTAATGCACTTCTCACTGCTACAGGATAAGCGAGTTAAGGAGAGAGAAAGACAGAGAGAGTGAGAGAGAGGGGGGAAAAAACCTAAATCATCCTATCAAACACAAGACTTCACAACAAGGCTTTGTATTGAAATAGAAGCCTTGTTGTTTGTCTTTCCCCTTTGGATTACAGTTCGTGAAAAGATAAGAAACCGACTCCTACAAACAAATAATTGGAACACAAAACACTCATTGAAGGTGGAAAGACATTTGTTGTCATGGTGACTGGGGCTCCAGATATCCGCGTTCACCCTGAGGACTGCAGATGTGTGCATCTACAAGGGCACTTTCACCTTTTACTATTCCATCAAAAAATCAAGAGGTGTAAAATAAAACACACATTGAGCATGTGCTGGGTAAAGCAGCACAAACACAAACCTCAAAATCTTTAGGATCAATTATATGTGTGGTCCCTTGATTTATATTGCACAAGACATGATGCTACATGTCAGAAGAAATGTCCTCAAAGACATAATACAGTACATGCATCAGTTATAATTCCAAAATTATTGGCAGCCGTCAAGTGAATGGGGACAAGTGATAAAACAATACAGTATGCACAAGGATTCAAAATATTGTAAATAGTAAACTTTAAACAATCACTTTAGCTTGTTTGTTTTTATAAACCCGTAAACTCATGAAATCCCTCAGTGGTTTTAGACTTTTGTAATTACCTCCACTGCCATTATTGCACACTGTATGCCAAAAGTTTGCGGACACCCGATCATCACACCCATGTGAAAACTTTTGACGCAAAGTTGAAAGCACACAAATGCAGAATTTATTTCAGTGGAACTAAAAGGCCCAAACCTGTTCCAGCATAACAGTATCCCAGTGCACAAAACGATCTCCATGAAAAAAATTATTTGGCGTGAAAGCCATCAAATGTTCTTCACAGACCCCTGAACCTCACTAATACTCTTGTGGTTGAATGTGTAACTCCCTATAGCCGCACTCGGAAATCTATTATCCCAGTTATTAGAACACTGAAAGCAGGAACTACATCTGGAACAGGAGAACCTGTTTCTGTTTCCAAACTCATTTATTCAGGTTTTATTTTGATGCAAGTTTTATTCCAATAATTCTGTAGTCACCTGTAATTCTATACATAATGCTCCATTAAAAGGGTTGTCCTCAGGAGGCGAGAGAGATCTTGGCACTGTAGCAGAAGGATTTGATAACAACAGTGGAACAAGAGTGAAATTCAGTGAAATACAGCATGCACCCCTAACACAGTGACATGCCGGTGTTTTTCCTGAGCACTACATGCCTCGTTTAGTTCCCTTTCTGACTCGAAAGTGTGTATAATTTAGATCAATGGTGGACAACAACTGCACAAGGGAAGGAGTTTAGAATATCCTGAAAATGGAAACAAGCACAAAGTTGTTTCCCTAAGATGATACTTCTCGCACGTGCTCCATAAAGTCTGTTCTTTTCATGGTTAGATTACAATGCCTACTCGCCAAGTTCCACTGTTGACTGAGTCCCTCTCAGGCCCCAGTGGCCTCATATAAAAAGATTTATTTAAATATAAAAATGGCCCTTCATGTCAACTGGGAACCCCAGAGGATAATAAGGAGAGTCTGATGAAGGAGTTCTAATAGTAATGGGACACAACATTAATCTCAGGGCGACAGCAAGCCTGCCTTGGCATTTTCTATTGATGCCTTAAAAAATGTCTTTGTTAGGGCAAAGCACTCACAGGTATGCAGGCACTCTGTCACGGTGGTCGGCTTGATCAAGTAGCCTTTACACACATAACAAGTGATGAAGTGGTTGAACTCCTTGACTAAGTGCTTCCTCTGAGTGCCCATTTTCACCTCGCGCAGGTGGAGGGATATTGGAGGTTCCGTGTAGGGTGTGGAAGATCTACGGAGTGAACAGCTGAGGGTAGAGCTCAAAGCACAGCTCTGCCGCGGAGCGTCTTGGCCTTACGCCCTGGCATGTTCGGCCTTCGGTGACATCATGATATCATGTGTGCTGTCTTTTTGTCATTGTGCTCCTTTGATATCTGTAGGATACCTAAAAGAAAGACAGAGGAATATATACATTGTTTATACCCCTTTTACACTGTACATACTGCACATCCTGTGTGATTTATACATTTTACATATTTCAATTTTAATTATATTTTATTGTAACCTTTAAATCTATGAATTGTACATTTGTAGATTCATTGCCATTTTTTTACATTTTCCTAATACAATTTTCCTAGTGCTATTCCTAGTGTTTCTAACTTTCTATTCTATCAGATCTTTCTTTTGTAGGCCACAGTCATATAAGAATTTAACCACATATTATACTGTGTGTTTGCGTACGTGACGAAATATGAATTTTGAATTTAAATTACACCTTTTAGATATACATCGGCAGCACTTTTGGAGATAGCTCTTATCTAAATCAACTTTGTTCCAAAACTGTATCCATTTTCCATATCACTTATCCAATGTAGGGTCACAGGGGCCTTAAATATGTGTCAGAACATGCTAGAATGGGGTGAGCACTCATTGCGGGACACACACAGGCACAATCATACACTACAAGCAATTTTGGAACCTACAGTGCATGTTTTTGGACTGTAGGAGAAACTGAAGTACCCGAAAGAAATGCACAAGGCACTACGAGTGATGCAACCCCTTGAACCTGGAAGTGCGAGGCTTCTTCTTCTTTTGGCTGCTTTTGTGATTGGTCACTACAGAGGACGATTTGTCTTTGCCTAACTGTGTCTACAGTACCACATCTTACTTTGTCACTCCAACCTCCTGCAAGTCATCCTTCACCACATCACCAAGCTTCTTCTTTGGCCTTCCTCTTCTCCATTTCTAACATTCTCCTCCCGATAGACCTCTCATCCCTCCTCTCCATGTAATCTGGCCTCTGTAACTTTGTCCCCATCCTGCACTGTCCTGTCCCTCAAATATACTCATGCCTAACCCTGTCCATTCTTGTCACTACCAAAGCAAACTGCAGCATCTTTAGCTCTGCCATATGTCCAGAGACAACGGGGCTAAATCGCTGGGCCTACAGGGAAGTAACAAAATATATCTTTGTTCATTTATAACTGTTACTTTTTGTACAAAATTGTTACAACTGCCATGCGCGCAGGTGCGTGCAGCGTTAAGCCCCGCCCACTTGAACAAACCGAAAGCGATATGGCCTTTCGTTCTCTCTCTCTCTCTCAGCTCACAGAGCGTTTAGCGGGAAGCCCAGTACACACACAGTACATAGAAACAGTGCGCTGAAGCCGTACACACCACAGGTGCCACAATACTACTTATAATAACAACCAGTATTTAGTACACTGTCACTCAGGGGGTGTTGTCGTTCTTACCCTTTGACCCTACAAGCCGACGACATAGTTTGGCTAATTTGAAAAAAGACACACACACACACAAAAAAAAACTCCGGGGCGTGAACAAGTGCCTAGCTTCTCTCGAAACTTCCAGGAAGACAGGGTTAGAGTTTGACAGCAGTCTGTAATCTCGGCCTTAGCATGACAAACGAAAGTTTAAGGCTGAAAGTTGACCAATATCCTTCCAAATCAATATCATATCGCTGTTATTTTTAGTTATAGGTAGTGTTTCAACATGATTAAAGCGGACATGTCCCTCATATCGTGTAACAGCACCAACAGTAACACTGCCTGCTTGTTTGTTTTCAAGTGCACTCTGTATTTATCACATCCGTCCAAAATAACACTCAGCGAATCTGGGTGTATGTGTGTGTGTGTGTGTGTGTGAGAGAGAGAGAGAGAGAGAGAACGAAGCCCTGACTAGTTAAAGTCCTGCTAGTGAAGCTGTCACCTCACAGTCACTGGGAGCCACACACACACACACACACACACACACATGCCCTGGAAACTCTAGACATGTGTACACCCGATCGCGACTGAAACTTTACTACACCGGGTACCTTGGAAGGAGAAACCTCTGATCCGTCATGGCTCGGGGAGTTGAGCGCGCAGTGTGCCTTACCTTGTGAGAGATCACGCGTCCTCCTCCTGCATGGTGCTGCGCAGTAATTTAGCGAGCGTGTGCTGTAGATGTGACATGCGGAAAAGTCTGCGGGGAGAAGGAAGGCGGAACTGCTCACTGTGTGTGTGTGTGTGTGGACGCGGATGATGATGATGATGATGGGGATGATGAAGGGCGGGGCGGAAGACTCGTGTTTACGCCGAGCTGCTTGAGCGCTGAGACTCTGATTGGAGCCAAACTGGGGCGCAGCTGATGTCGTAACGGCGGGCTATACGAGGCCAAAACATCTGTTAAATATGTTTGTTTTTGTCAGTGCACGTTTATTAAAGATGTATTTAGTGTATCTTATCGAATTAGTTTTAAAAAAAAAAATCATGTAGGCTTGAAATGAAACAAATGAAATTCTTTGGAGATATAACATAAATACGAATCAGACATATAGAAGTTTTATTATTATTATGATTATTATTATTTCCAAATTGCATGGCTTGCGGCATTTTGGTCGAAACCGGAAGCATTACCGAATATTTATTTATTATTAAAATTCTTTTAGATTATTATTATGATGATGATGATGATGATTATGAGAATAAAAGAAAAATCACAAGACCGCCATCTTTCATCTATACCTATTCTCTACATAAGCTCAACTTTAATTTTTAGAAGTTTCTTTTAATTGTTACTGTTTGCTGTGTTTTTTTTATATCTCTCTGTCAGCCATGTTTTATTCCCCTCAAATGTTATAATAAGCCCTAGTCACGTGACTACACTAAGTTCATGCATTTTAAAAATGGTCAGAGATGTTAGTTTTTTTTTTTTTAAACATGTTAAAACATTTATTTTGGAAGGATTTTCCATGTTATACAATTTGTTTTAATCAAATAAATACTGTAAACATTTAAACAGGCGGCACGTTGGCTTAGTGAGTCTGTGTTCGATTCCCGCCGCCGGTCTGTGCGCATGGAGTTTGCATGTTCTGCCTGTGCTTGGTAGGTTTCCTCCGGGTACTCTGGTTTCCTCCCAGAATCTGAAGACTAATTGTCGTTCCCAAATTTCCGGTAGTGGTGAATGAGTGTGTGTGATGTGATGTATTGCCGCCCCATTCAGGGTGTACCTCCACCTTGTGCCCTAAGTCTTCTGGGATAATCTCCAGGCCCTGTATACAGGACAAAGCGGTATAGATGATGAGCGAGCATTTACACATAGGCAATAAAAATATAATGACCTATGCAAATATCAGTGATCATTATTGTAAGGGAAGTTACGTTGCTCAGGACCCCAACCCCTAAGTAGACCAATTATTCAGTAAGGACTATTTGGAAACACAAATCAGCCTACGATGCATGTCATTGAACTTTAGGAGGAAACCAGAGTACCCAAAGTAAACCCACAAAGCACAGGGAGAACATGCAAACTCCATGCACATAGCCTGAAGGCTAGATTCAAAACCCTAACCCTGGAGGTGCCAGACAAGATCACTAACTCATCAACTGTGATAACCAACAATACACACTGTGCTGGGTATTGTGATTCTTCAAAGTAAAATGTAAGCTGAATCATCTTTAATAATAACCTGCAGGTTAAATTTGTTAATTCCTAATATTGTTAAGATCTCTTTTTGTTCATATTTCTTTCTTTCTTTCTTTTTTTAAAAATAATTTTCTCTAGATGGAAGAATGGAGTAGAGCTGGTGTGATGATTGACAGTACACACGAAACAAACAACTTCAAACTAAATTCTCTCAAGAGAAAGACTTCAAAACAGTTTACTGCAAAATAATTTCTTTGTTGTTTTAGAAAAAAAATAACATTTATTCCAAATTCAAACAATTCTTCAAAATTCAACAACATTGAAAATTATGAGCATTATGTCTTTCTAAAAAGGTTTCAAACAGTAACAGTAAATTTCAATAATGTCTAGTAAATTCTAGTAAATTTCATGAATATCAGTATGACAGGGAGATATGGCATGATGTCATTGTGGCAAGTGGACAGAGCTAAAAGCTTCTTTAATGTTGCTAACTTTCAGATAATGTATTGGACAAAAACAATGAATTGAACACAATACTGAATAGAAGTGCACATATGTTGTGGATGAGATTTATTCAAAGATGTGAAAAAATGGTCTTAGCTCTTCTTAAAGGTACTTACCGCCTCTAACCAGTTTACTGATCCTGGGTAGATCTGCATTTTGCAGCAGGATCAGTGAATCAGTTCTTCATGATATGGATTCTACAAAACGTTGAAAACATTTAAAGATTCTGGTCCATGTTGCATTACACAATTCCTGTCAATTTTTCAAGTGCATTTTCATGCTCCTACTCTACTACATCCCAAAAGGTCTCTTATTGGATTCAGATCTGGTGAATGGGAAGGCCATTGAAGAAAATTGGATGTTTATGACACCATTTTGAGACAACTTTTGCTTTGTGTGCAGCTATCCAGTATCATTCTGGACGTAGCCATTAGAAGGTGAGCAAACTGTGGTCATGGTACATGGTCAGCATCAATACTTAAATAGGTTGTTGATTTCTAAGTAATGACTAAGTGGTAATTTTTGGCCTAAAGTGTGCCAAAAAACATTCCATACACCATCGCACCACGTCCACCATCCTGGACTGTTGACACAAGGCAGGCCTGATCTATGCGTTCATGCTGTTGGTGCCAAATTCTGACCCTACCATCTGTGTCCCCCAGAAGAAATAGAGATTCATTAGACTAGTCTACTTTTTTCAGTCTTCAGCTGTCCAATTCTGGTGAGCCTGTACTCACTGCAGCCTCAACTTTCTGTTCTTGGCTAACAGTAGTTAAACCACATGTTGTCTTCTGCTCTTGTAGCCCATTCATCTCAAGTATCAACATGTGCATTCTGAGATGTTATTCATCTCACCACAATTGTACAGAATAATAATCGCAGCAAGGAGTCGGTGTACTAGTGTCTCTAATAACATGTTTCGTAAAGGCTATACTATAGCATAGACCATTTTTTCCTAAAAGTTCTAAAAACTTTATTACATTCTACATCTTTAATATCATGTAAAACCAAATATATTAGCATTATATCCATAGAGCCTGCACTGCTTACATCAATCCACCATAATATTAAAATCATTAACACTAAAACCCTCTAGAGTTCCACTTGTGCCACCTGGAAAGTTCTGGCCCCTCGGGCATGGCTCTGCAGAACCTCTGGAAGTGTGTTGCGTTGTCTGGCACCAGGATGTTGGCAGCAGATCCTTTGGGTGCTGTGGGTTGCAGGGTGAGGCCTCCATGAATCAAACTTGTTTCTCTGGAACCTTCCATGGATGCTTGATCAGATTGGGATCTGGGGATGGGTTCGGGCTCTTTACCTGCTGTTCACCATGCATGGTGTGGTGTAGTGCACTAGGTGTTTTGGTATCCTTTCTATCGTGGCCAGCTATGCTTTTTTTGAGCAATTTGTTCTGCATTGGATTTTGACAGGATATTGTTTAACTTTTTTATTCATATTTCATTCAGAGGTAGGTCTTAAGTCATCATTTAAAGACATCCAATGAGTTAACTGTTTGGACATCTAGAGTATGTTCATTCCACCACTTAAACAGTTAAACAGAGAACAGCCTTAATGCATGACTTCCTTGTACACTTCTATCTGAGACTGAGGAGCACCAAATTTCAATGATTTGGATGAGTGAGTAAATACTTTTGGCAATATAGTGTATGTCATATATCATATGTATATTACATGCAAACACTTACACACGTGGACAAAATTGTTGGTACCCTTCGGTCAATGAAAGAAAAACTCACAATGGTCACAGAAATAACTTTAATCTGACAAAAGTAATAACAAATAAGAATTCTATGAATGTTAACCAATGAAAGTCAGACATTGCTTTTCAACCATGCTTCAACAGAATTATTTAAAAAAATGAACTCATGGAACAGGCCTCTACAAAAATGATGGTACCCCTAACTTAATAGTTTGTTGCACAACCTTTTGAGGCAATCACTGCAATCAAACGATTCCTGTAACTGTCAATGAGACTTCTGCACCTCTCTGCAGGTATTTTGGCCCACTCCTCATGAGCAAGCTGCTCCAGTTGTTTCCGGTTTGAAGGGTGCCTTTTCCAGACAGCATGTTTCAGCTCCTTCCAAAGATGCTCAATAGGATTGAGGTCAGGGCTCATAGAAGGCCACTTTAGAATAGTCCAATGTTTTCCTCTTAGCCATTCTTGCGTGTTTTTAGCTGTGTGTTTTGAGTCATTGTCCTGTTGCAAGACCCATGACCTGCGACTGAGACCCAGCTTTCTGACACTGGCCAGCACATTTCTCTCTAGAATCTCTTGATAGTCTTGAGATTTCATTGGACCCTGCACAGATTCAAGACACCCTGTGTCAGATGCAGAAAAGCAGCCGAGGAACATAACAGAGCCTCCTCCATGTTTCACAATAGGGACAGTGTTCTTTTCTTGATATGCTTCATTTTTCCGTCTGTGAACATAGAGCTGATGTGCCTTGGCAAAATGTTCCATTTTTGTCTCATCTGTCCATAGGACATTCTCCCAGAAGTTTTGTGGCTTGCCAACATGTAGTTTGGCATATTCCAGTCTGGCTTTTTTATGATTTGTTTTCAACAATGGTGTCCTCCTTGGTCGTCTCCCATGTAGTCCACTTTGGCTCAAACAACGACAGATGGTCCGATCTGACACTGATGTTCCTTGAGCATGAAGTTCACCTTGGATCTCTTTAGAAGTCTTTCTGGGCTCTTCTGTTACCATTCGGATTATCCGTCTCTTTGATTAGTCATCAATTTTCCTCGTGCGGCCACATCCAGGGAGGTTGGATCTTACATTTCTGAATAATATGTGCAACTGTAGTCACAGGAACATCTAGCTGCTTGGAAATGGTCTTATACCCTTTACCTTTAACATGCTTGTCTATAATTTTCTTTCGAATCTCCTGAGACAACTCTTTCCTTCGCTTCCTCTGGTCCATGTTGAGTGTGGTACATACCATGTCACCAAACAACACAGTGACTACCTGGAGCCCTATATATAGGCCCACTGACTGATTACAAGATTGTAGACACCTGTGATGCTAATTAGTGGACACACCATGAATTAACATGTCCCTTTGGACATATTATTTTCAGTATTTTCTAGGGGTACCATCATTTGTGTCCAGGCCTGTTCCATGAGTTTATTTTTTTTTTTAAATAATTCTGTTGAAGCATGGTTGAAAAGCAATGTCTGACTTTCATTTATTAACATTCATAGATTTTTTTTTTTTATTATTACTTTTGTCAGATTAAAGTTATTTCTGTGACCATTGTGAGTTTTTCTTTCATTGACCGAAGGGTACCAACAATTTTGTCCACGTGTGTATGTCTGCTCGGTTATTTTAAATCAAACACAATAGCAGCAGTGATGATTCAAGTCATATCCATTTTTAATGCTTTACCACAAGTGTTGCTTGAGAAGCACAATACACAGGACGTGGTCACCATTCCTCTAATGTATTTCTTGGGTGGGACCGGGACTTTAGGGGACCCCGCTGAAAGTGAGATATGGCTACCCCTTAGCAGCTGTGAGAAGGGCTTGTTTTTAGAAATCTATACATAAACTTCAAAGGGTTTGATGAGAATAGAAATAGAAACTAAGACCCAGCACATAACTATACAGCATAGCCCAAAAGTCTGGATGTATAAGCATTTTTTTCTGATAGGAAATTTGATATTTATCTTTTTATATTCAACCCAAGAGAGCTTCAAATCTAACAATATAAGAGAGAATACTGTAGAACCAGACTTAACACCACTTTTTCTTCAGGGAAATTTGAAGCCAGAAGTTTATAAGAATCAACCCAGAACAATCATTGCATTAAGGGATGAAATTTGCTCTGCATGTAACATCAGTTCTGATGCATTTTGTCTTTGTATTCGGCGTATACACCATATAAGTGGTGTGAGCATTAGCTGTCATTTATACTGATGAAAAAATGTTACATATGGATTCAGATTTTTTAGGCACGTAATTATCTTCATATTAGTATAATAGTATCCTGAATTAAATACCTTTTAAGATTGATACAGAAAAGATGCATTATTATTAGCGGACAAATTGGATAGAGTTGCTTAATACAACAAGACATCTTTTTACATCTATACACTTTTTCTGTTACATTATTATTTTTTTATTTTTTTGGTGGAATATTCATTTACAACAACATCAAAAACTAGAGCAGATTCAAAGAAGGTAATTAATCACCACCCCTAGCCACATTTGCCTTTGACAGCACTGATGATAAATGAGGATCAGCAAGTTCAAGCTTCACACAGCTTGTGTCAAGGCTAAAAAAGTGCTGCCTCAAAGAATTGGTGGGTGGGTGGGAGAGAATCTGACTCACAGAAGCAAGGACATCACCATAAGTGCCTTGCGTTTTCAAGAGGTGTGTGAGCCACAGTACAGACCTTGGTAATACCCAAGAGAGGAAAAAAACATCACTGCATAGAGCTTGCCTCACTGAAGGGAGATTTTTCACCATCTTTGAGTTGCTAAGGTAAGCAATGCTTAAAATATAATATCATGTAAAATC
>QNUK01000389.1:415000-430000 GCA_013621035.1 Clarias magur | reverse complement strand
AACAACAAAACTAAACCATTAATAAGTCCCGTGACTGTTGTAGTGCAATTTACTATAAAAAAAAAAAGCATTTCCACCATGTTTAAACCTATTTCAGAAGAGAAAGAGAAAGTTACACACACATGCTGAGTATATGTAGAACCATGGTATCACTGAGGTTTTTACTGCTCAAATGGAAAGTATTTTACAGTTTAAAATGTTTAAAACAACAAACAACCATATGATTGGATGGAAATCAATTTATGACAAAACATAAAAATATTGTAGCAACACCATCTGAAAATAAAAAGTACAAGAAATAGAATTAGAAAGTAATATTGTTGCAAAAAAGTTTTTGTGATGGGCAACAATATGCAATGGACATTTGTATTCACTTACCGTATACATTCATTTTATTATAGATTTGGAATGACAGTTCAGAAAAAAAAAGAAAAAAAAGCTTGAGGTTATTTATGAGGATAATACTATTTATATCTTTGCTAAATCAACCCTAATAGTTTAAGCATTACTGATAATTATACTATGTTAAGATTGAAGGTTTATTAAATATAACCTTCAGTAGTATAATAATATATATTATTAATAATATTCAAATCTCTCACTCATCATCTATGCTGCTTAATCCTGTATTCAGGGTCACGGGGGGACCTGGACCCTATCCCAGGAGCCTTAGGGCACATGGCAGGGTACACCCTGGACAGGGTGCCAATCCATCGCAGGGCGCATACATACACACATACACTCACTCATTCACACACTACAGGCAACAGGGAAAACATACAAACTCCATGCACACAGAGACGGGAATCGAGCCTGGCCGGGGATCGCCCAATATTCAAATCTCTAATATAATAATATAATGTTGTTATAAACTGATTCAAAGATATCATAACTATGCAAACCTGCCATCAGTATTTCTGATTATACAAAAAGCTCCAGGAGAGGAATGAAATGGCTGTGTCATGCCTGCAAGGGTTAAATTAGAAGGTGTGTTGTGCAGTGCCTGAGAGAGCTCATGAGTGACGACAAGTGGAATGGAAAAAAAAAGTCAGGGAGACAGGACTATCACTCCCTTGGGCTGAGTATGAATGGGAAAGCAGCACACATACAGTCCCATTTCACATCAGTTTTGTTTTCAATGTCATTGTTCAGAAATAAAAAGTGTTTAAAAAGAGTTTTAAAAGTGTAATGCTTATCTCATTGTTACTGAATGAAGAAAATTCCAACTGCAGAAAATATCCACTTCATTAATCATGTCGGTATCAGGTAAGTATAAAAACAAACAAATGGCACAAAGCTTAAGCACCATTGTGACTTGTTACATTGCTGACTCGTTTCAAAATAGCTACAGGTAAACTTTTTTTTTCTTTTTTCTTTTTTTTTTATATTGGTGCTACTGGTAGTAGTGCAAGACAAGAAATCAAAGAAGCATGTAAAGATAAGAACCAAAGCAATATTTGTTGAAGATATTGCATGTTCATGGTTCAATATGATTTTAAATGAAGTTTGGTGTCTTTGGGAGATTTATAAGTCTGACTGAGAAATGCATTTGTCATTTTATCATAGTAGTTCATAATATTAATATTATAATATTCAGCTCCACTACACAGTTGTATTTCCGCTTCATCCCTAAGAATGATGTGATAGCAGTCTTGGCATCTTACGTCTTAGTATTGTTTCATGCATCCATGTCAGCCCAGGTATCCTGTATTTTACAGTAGGAAAGGGCAGAACCAAATTCACATGTAATTCAATGTCAGGATACACACAGGAGCTTGTGTGAACCATGGGCAATAAATCGTTCATTAGAATTACTTTTTACTCTTCAGTTTATATAGCTGAAAATAACAAGATTTTTAAGCAATATTTGCATCAGCACTGTTGACTACAGTTGAAACAAACAAAGCTTCTGGGAGAAAAAAAAAACTGCTTCATGGTCTCATCTTGTGTGGCCATAGTGGTTAGCACTCTGAGTTGAGGGTTCAAGTCCTAAAAATTAAAATGACTGACCAGCTGCAATGATTTTAAGTTTGAAACTGACTAAGTTTGTCTTGACTGTTCATCTATGATTTGGTGCCTGAAGTTTCATGAAGTAATCAAAGTAATTATACAGTCATGTTCAAAAGTTACCCAACCCCCTTTTGTTTTTTATTCTACAGTACGTGCTTTTCTGTATCTGAATGTAGTGCGTCTTTGTATAAGCCTTCACAGAATACTGTACCTGGTATACAGAGGATTTAATGGTCAACTCAAGGACTGCAAGATGTCCAGGTGCAATGACTGTAAAACAAGCCCAAATCATTACCCCTCCATCCCTGAGTTTGACAATGTGGTATAAGGTGTTTCTGCTGAAATGCTGTTTGGTTTTCCCCAAAAATGGGGCTGGGCTTTAAGGTCAAACAAGTCCACATTGGTCTCATCTGTCCACAGGACATTGTTCCAGAATCCTTGTGGTTTGTTCAGATGCAGTTTTGTGAACCTCAGTCATGCTTCTATGTTCTTTTTACACAGAAAAGGTTTGCTCTTGACAACTCTTCCAAACAAACTGTACTTTTTTCTTCTTCTAAGTGTGCGTTCATAAACTTTAACATGCTCGGTGAGGCCTGTAGGGTCTGATATGAAGCTCTTGGGTTTTTTGGGATTTCTCTGAGCATTGCACAATCTGACCTTGGGGTGAATGTGCTGGGATGTCCACCTCCGGGAAGATTGGCAACTGTCTTGAAAGCTTTCCACTTGTGAATAATCTTTCTCACTGTAGAATGTTAAACTTCAAATTGTTTGGAAATGGTTTTATAACCCTTTCCAGATGGATGTGCAGGAACAATTGCTTCTCTGTGACCATTGCTTATGTCTTTCCCTTTTGGCATTGTGTTCATGCTTGAACACACCTGAAAACTTCCAAAACTTCTGCTTTTATAGAGGTCGAAATACCTGCTGATGATGAATTAATCAAGGGCTGATGATTAGCAGCACCCGGATGCAATTTACCCTTTTAAATCCTGTATACTTAGTGTTGCCTATATGTTTTTTCTTTCTTTCACTCACTCATTGTGTATACTGCTTCATCTAGTAGCCTGTCCCAGGAGACAGTACACCCTGGACAGGGTGCCAATCCATCACAGGGCACATACACATACGTACACACACTCACACACTACGGGTAATTTGGTAACGCCAGTTAGCCTATTCTGCAGGTTTTTGGACTGTGGGAGAAAACCGGAGTACCCAGAGGAAACCCATCGAACATGGGGAGAACTTGACTGAGAATCAAACCTTGTAGGTGCAAGGTGACAGTGCCAACCACTACACCACCGTGCCGCCTCTTTTTGGTTTCATTTTTTATTAACTAAATAGTGGCATGGTAAAAAAAAAAAGTTATATGTTGTTCGTCTGAAGTGGTATTGGCCTCAGACTCACTATGATCATATGATTTATTTATTTTTTTACACAAAAACACATAGAATTAAAAGAAAGGTTAGTAACTTTTGAAGTTGACTGTATTTCAGTTATTGAAGCAATAATCTCCACTGCCTTTATTCATGATATGATACATATTCATACATATTTAATTTCAAGGTCGATTTTCCCCCGTTTTTTAGGTTGCTGGCAAGAGCTGTGCTGTCAATCAAGGAGCCGATGCTCTGAAACAGAAATATGTGGCAGGTGAATATGAAAAGTCCATCTGCCAAGAGAGACAAGATGAGTGGATGATCAGCAGTAAGCTTGACAGTGACTATGAAATCGCAAAGGTATGTCGAAAACATCAAAATCTATTAGGAATATGGATTTAAAAGGCAATAGTCACCTATATCAAATAACAAATCTGTTAAATTGTATTTGCTTGCTTTTTGCAGTCAAACGAAGTTAATAAACTAAACCAGGACTTCCAGAAGATTTTGGAAGTGAAGGAGATCTCTAAGCACAAACATCAGCCAGATCCTGAGATAGTGGTGAGGTCATACAGTATAGTAAACTGTAATTGATCATAGTAAAACCTGCAATAAAGTTTACTTATTCTCCCCACAGTCTGACTGTTTTGATGAAGAAGACTTTCTGAAAGCAGTAGCGGACAACAAATTACCAACGGTTGAGAGTTATCTCGCTAGGAGTGCGAACCCAAATGCATGTGATAGTGTGAGTGCTGAAACAAACCCCACATTTTATTCAGACTGTTCAGCGTTTCGGACTCCCGCAGAGATGATCATCTCTCTCTCTCTCGCTCTCTCTCTCGCTCTCTCTCTCGTAGTTCAATCGCACAGCTCTCCACAGAGCGTGCTCTCAGGGGAATGTGGAGATTGTGAGGAGACTGCTGGAAGCTGGGGCTTTAATTGAAAACAAGGATAAGGTACAATCCAAATCTGATCAAATTTGTCTCAATATTCTTGAAGGTTTAGCTTGGATTACAAATTTCATGTGACAAAAATGCCAACAGTTTACTCTTGGAATTAATTGAAGAGAATTCTGACAAAATTAATTCAACAAACACTTAATCTCCTTTTTTTCCCTTCCTAAGTTTACATAGAGGAAAATAAATAATTCATGCTTATACATGACACACTGCGTAATTTGAAATGCTTTGCACATTGCTATTCAAAGCCTGTCATTTTCACTGCTGTTACTTGGTGTGATAACAGCTTAGGTGTTACTGAGGGGGAAAAAATGGTTCTTCAGAAAGCAAATGGTTCCGCCATCGATCTAGTACTACCGCCAATCTTTGATATTTTAAATAATAAGTATTTATATACCACTTTTTTTATACTATTTTTAGTATACCAAATAACAAATAATATGGTCAATATTAATCAAGGCAAAAAATATCCGATAACATTTAATAGGGAAAGTTTAATTAACAGAACATTTTTCATCTTCATTTGAAAACTATAGCATAACCAGTGTCGAAGGTTGCAGAAATGTCCTTAGCTGCAGCATTTGACAAAGGCCCATTAAGACCATTAAGGGGTGTTGGTAAAAAGAAATAAAAAAAAACCTTTGGGACACTCTATCAGGCTCTGAACATATTTCAGAACATATTTAGTACTATGATAAATCTAGGAACCAGACTAAATCATGCAATGTTATGTCTACTTCATAATACTCCAGGTTTTTCGATGTCATGTACTGTTTATCCAAAATGTTAGACAAGAATGATTTCATAGTTAATATAAAGTGCAAAAAAATACACATAAATTACAATGTACTCCTCACTACAGTGTTACTTCATGAACATTATCTTAATAAAATTGGCTAATTGTTTGAGTCATGAAGCATTTTATTCCCTGACATAACATATTAGATCCAAGCCAATTTTATGGTTTGGCTTTTGGTGTTTTGAGCTGTTGGGGTTTGGATTAAACCCATTCAGTACAAGTAACATGTTGGGATACGAATAACTATGAGAACTCAATTACATATTGATCAGCCCCAAAATTAACACCAAATCAAGTGGTCCAACACACCTGGTCTGAGCCCACAAAAAAACAACAAAAAAAACAAGGCAGCACAAATCACCTAAAAAGTCAATACTGGCTATGAAAGGCTCAAGAACGCCCAGTGCACCACAGCCCACCGTGCACAGGGACCAGCAGGAATAAGAGCCCAAGACCGCTGACCCAGATTCCAAATTCCCCAGATTCCAATCTGATTCAGCACCCGCAGAAAGCACCAGACACACAAGTCTAATTCAAGGAGGCCACACCCCACAACACACATCACCCAAATGATCTGCCACCAGTATCATGGTGCCAGAACACAGCCTTAGAGGTATTTCCTCCTGTGGCACAAGAGGAACCTTTGTGTTGTAATTTTATGGCTGATTGGTGTAAATACTGTCAAATTTATTTTATAATAGTGGGTTGTAAGTTTCAAAAGAGGAAACTACATATACTAATCACATTAATAAAAGACCTCTGAGGGTTTATAGATGCTACATTAAAAGCCAGATCTTTAGACAGCATCAAGTCAGGTACTCATGGTTGACTCATGGTTAGCACTGAACTCTAATGCTTGTTATATTCAATGAGACTAAACAAAGCTTAATTAAACAGAGGCGGTCACACCTTCTGGCTGATTCTCTTTGCAACCCATTATTACACAATAAATTGCTGGCAAACTGTGGCTAAATTTAAAACCTTATGTTCTCTATTTCTGTACTGAAGAAACCTGAGAAGGTATTGCTGAAAAAATGTGAAAATTTGTGATCAATTTGTTCACTAATTTTAATAATGTGTTTAATAATTGCCTGATATTTTCTGCTTTCTTTTTATTTTTTTTTATTTTTTTTGGAGACTCCCCATTATGTGATTCTACCTCTGCACTATTTGAGACACATGAAGAGTCTTTTCTATTTTTTTCAACATAATATGGAGCCAGATTATCATTAGTTCTGTTTCTATCCAGCTTGAAGCGACTGCTGTTCACTGGGCTTGCCGTGGAGGAAGCCTGCCTGTTCTCGAGCTGCTCCTCAGCCACAAAGGCAACATCCATGCCAAAGACAAGGTTGAACCTCACACAGTCAATACCAAGCTCATCATTCATAATCTGTCACTTTGAAACATGTGGAACTGACATCTTTTTCAGCTCCAGAGTACTCCCCTTCATGTGGCGGTGAGGACAGGTCACTACGAATGTGCTGAACATCTCATTCACTGCGGTGCCGATGTCAACGCTAGAGACAGAGTAAGCCATCAGGAACACTCTATAAAGTCAGTATAACAGTTGCCAATCAAGACAAGTCATATATTAACATTCTTCCGCTTTTTAGGAGGGAGATACACCGATGCACGATGCCGTACGGCTGAACAGATTCAAGTTTATTCAGCTGCTCCTGTTGCATGGAGCCAGTCTGAAACTGAAGAACTTTGTAAGTTTATCAGAAGCTCTTCCACAAATTATATATGCACAGCTGTGCAGTCCTTTATGTGCAGGATATTCTCTCTCTCGCTCGATAAGATTTAATTTCTGTTAGGGACGTTCAAGTCAAATTGAATTGAAAAGGAAATTTCCTGTTAATCAATCAAACTGATTGACATTTAAAAAAGACTTTAAGCACAGTAAAGTGATGAGACTCTTTGATTGGTGCAACATTTAATTAGTTCAAATGTTTTAAAGAAGGCAGTACGTCTGCGAATGACAATACCAACCCAGGTGGCTTAAAGCCCATTGCAGTCGTTCCCATGAAAATCCAGCAAGTCTGACTTCTGATCCTTGAAAATCAATGGATAACTTGTCCACCAACTTGCACAAGAGACTTATCTGTCTGTGGGAACTGTGCACTCGATCATTCAGGAACATCACTTGCGCATTACAAAAATTCGCCTGGGAGTTGTTGCCAAATTTCGGCACGGTGGCCTGGTGGTTAGCACTGTCACCAGGGTCTGGGTTCAATTCCTGGCCAGGTTCGATTCCCACCTCTGTGTGCATAGAGTTTTCATGCTCTCCCCTTGCTTGGCGAGTTTCCCCCCGGTTCTCCGATTTCCTCTCACAGTTCAAAGACCTGCAGATTAGTGTGGTTGGCGTTCCCAAATTGCCCATAGTGTGTGTATAGGTATGTGTGAGTGCCCTGCGATGGATTGGCACCTTGTCCAGGTTGTACCTGCCTCGTACCAAAAATCACCTTGAATTGGCTCCAAGGCCCCTGCGAGCCTGAATACAGTATATGTGATATAGACAATGAGTGCATGAGTGAGTTATTGCCACATCTCCCGTTCCATCAAGCAATTTCCATAGGTTTGGACCATTAAGAGCTCCTGGGAAGCCAGTGTTTCAGACATGAAGGAGATATCCGATCATGGCTCAGGTGAACCGCTGGGATAAGCGCATTAGTGCAGCATTTATTATAGAGAAATAAAAGGAGTTTTTCTCTCATAAATGTTTAATGTTGCACTGCACATTAAAAGTCCCAATTTGACTCATATGTCCAAGAAAAGGTTTACTCTAAATTTGATAGATTGGCCTTATTTGTTTCTTTAAATTATTCAGGGTTTTTTTGTGTGTGATCTGAAGCTAAAACAGTCAAAACATTTAGTCTCAGTTGCACATTTGTGTGGTTTAGCATGAACACAGTGCCATCTACTGATATGTAAGTGAACATTATCTAGTGCACTGTCTGAGACCTGTTTCAATAATGACAGACCTCAGTACAAAACATTGCACAGATATATTGGAATGTGATAATTAGTGATTTTAAAAGAGAAACTCTTACAGGCCTCTTGTTACTGTAATACTGGGCAGCTTTTGTGCTGTTGATGGATAGAACGCGAGCTGTTTTAATCAGAACGATCTTTAAACAGCTGTGCTTTGATAAGCTTCCGTCTCATTTATCTCACGTTTTTGTGAGATAAATCTGCCTGAAATTTTCAAGGAAAATGTTTTTTCTTATTCTGACAAAAGTCTTGTTTTCTGCAGGAGGGTAAATCACCGATGGACTGTGTTTTGGAGTGGCAGAATGGAGCTAGAACAATGCTAGACAACTATAAGCACAATAAAAACTCACAGGACAAATAAAACTGGCAAACCAGATGCAAGTTAATGGCATTTTCTATAAAACCTAACAACCAGCACTAGGCTTAAAGGCGTGCCTTGTTTAATAGCACCACATACTGTACTGTATATGATCTGTTTTTAATTATGATTTAATATTGTTCACATTTTTTAAATCAAAGAATTTTTTTTATCAAAAGGTGGCTTATTTTAATACTTGGACTGAATAAACCTGGTTTTTACTGACCTGCTTTGTTAATTTATTGATATGCTACTGAAATGAAAGTCAGTGGTAGGTGTTTTGTGACATTTATTTGCAAATGAACAAAAATTCAGGTTGTAAACATGGACTCCACTGGTTCTGCTATTTATTTTTAGACAACAGATAGTTTGAACTGAGTAATCTGATTTAAGGAGACATTCCATGAGTGATGATAATAGATGGTAATAGCACTGGGATGTTTAACTATACGCATCACAGTTGTTTTAATAGCCGTTAATTATTATAACTGATGGTTACAGCTTGGGATAAAGTAGTTAAGACAGTCTGCAGTATGGAGGAGAGAGAAACTGTCTGCCAAAACCGCCATTTAAAGCCAGTCATGGAATGTTATGCCAACTTAAACAACACTTTGTCTCCTTAATAATTGCTTTGAAGTCGTTCTGAATTGTCTCATCATCTTATTTATACCTACGGAGAGCTACAAAGCAAACTATCTCATAACACAAAAATGAACCCCAAATTGCTCCCTAACCCCTAATCAATGGCACTACTTGGTGTGTGGAACAAGGGATAATACACTTTACAGAGTGCGCTAGCTTTCCAGTTAACACCATGTGGGATTTGCTGATGTTCTAAAGCG
This sequence comes from Clarias magur, assembly GCA_013621035.1. NCBI lineage: Eukaryota > Metazoa > Chordata > Actinopteri > Siluriformes > Clariidae > Clarias > Clarias magur. The sequence continues at coordinate 420,659 of QNUK01000389.1, read as the reverse complement.
GAATAAGTGGAAATATGAAAAGGTCATTACTGTACAAATCATTATCTACTGATAATAAATGGTGTTTGGGGAACTGTTGTATAAAAACAATATCACTCTCAAGGTCGTTGTTGTGCTGAATATCAGCCTGCCTATAAATGCATCACAGCTGCACTAATATCCAGCGCAAAAGCTCTCCCTCACATGTGATATGGCTTAATTCTAGATATTTCATATAAGCGATATTAGAACAGATACTGATCCTTGCAGGCAGATACAGATTCTCTGCAAATATTTCAGAAGTAATGATAACATGGCTTTAAACTATTTGAGGTGCTCATATCAGTGTTCTGCCTGTCAATAGCACACAAAACACACAAGTGGATGAGGATTGTCAAATCTGTCCGAATACAAACAGTCCAGACAGCAGTTTAGTTTTGTGATACTGAAATCTGAAGAAAAGTGTCTGTAAGAATACTGTAAATCAGCCGTCAGACTAAACAGGGGGGGAAAAAAATGAACTGCTGTTATTTTCCAACTTGAAGTCTGTACTAAAGTGTTTCAGTTTTGGCCCTCTTTAAGGCTGGACTTTCTTCCTCTGGCTGCTCACTGGGCGGCTGGCTCTTCCTCTTCATGTGAATAATACCCTGTGCTGTCATACGGGTCTCTGGAATAGAAAAGCAACAAAAAGTCTAAAAAACATTCTGATTATAAATGTTTATAGAACATCATGTACTCATTCGACCATACAAATGATCATTCCAGGAGTGAAAACCTGTACGGATTATGAACAGATTCAAATCTGAAGAAAAATACATAATTGCTAATACATTGTAAATTTCTATAAAGGTAATGTTTGTGAAAAATGTGGAAGGAGTGTCAGCATTTTTTAACAGTTTCTTTTTTTTCTCCTTTTTTCAAAACAACAAAAAGCATTTTATAACATTTAACTTAAGATGTTTAACGAGTTGCATAATTTACACAAGTTACATATTAATGTAAGTGATGGGAACTAACTGGTTTCGCAGTTGTGTCAAAACATTAAACATAATGCTAAACAGATAAAAGGTATGATGTGATTTTTAATTAAATAAAAATGCTAATCATCACTGAATAGGTGTGGTTTAAGAGGAATAAAAGACATCAGGAGATGCCTTTATAGGTAAACAATCTATTTCCAGTTGGTGTTGTCAATCACTCCACACTGGCATTGAATATTTAACTGTAAAAGCAAACCCGTCATAAGACATGATACAGGGTAGAAAGAGTGCCAGCAATAATTTTACCTCCATGCAGTACAACAGATCGGCAATTCGTAGAGACCGCAGCTTTGGCGTCTCCTTCAGAGAGACCGAACACTAGCCCACTATTCTCTGAATTAAGGTTTAAACCAAATACAAATACGTACTTCAAACACCATATACCTCTAACATTTGTAAAGGATACAGATTGGCGATGTCATATGGGCCACGTAACTCCAGGGCCTAAATTGAAATCAGTTAAAATTAAAATAACTAATAAATTTTTTTTTATATAAAAAAATCAAGAAAGTACAGATCAGAAAATTAAAAAGAACTCTTCATAAGCTTAATATAGTTTTAAAAAGTACAGTGATGGACAAAAGTAATGACAACATATGCCATGTATTTTAGATCAGGTTGAAGACTTATGCTTGAACTTAAAAACTAAAGTAAATATGGACTATATGACAATGTGTTCAGCTTTAGGAGCTTCATGGCCTGGGTCATCTCCAAACCTAAACCCAATAGAAAACTGTTGGACAATGGTAAAGAAGGTAGTAGTAGTACTAGTTCAAAAAATATAAATAAATAAAAGGTTTTCTGTACATGATCTTCAGGAAGAAATCAAGCAGGACTTGAGTGAGTGACACCAGAGTAGTGCTTACTTGTAGTACAATATGTGAACTGGCTGCTGGAACGATACAATCTCCCCTAATAAAGTACTCTATCCATCTATATATCTATTTAGCTAGCAGGTCATGAAGAAAACAGGACTTCATACTAAATGTTGATTGTTGTATAGCAATTTTGTTACATAAAAGAAATAATTCTTCTTAAATCATTATTCATCTTGATTGTCATTATTAGAAATTTGAGAACATCATTAAAACACTGAACTTCACTTTTGGCCACCATCCTATAGTTTCAGTAAAGATGAAATGCTCTTACCGTCTCCGCTCCACTCGCCATAATGACGTTCTGAAAAGATGAAAATACCCATGTTACTTCAGCACTCAACTCTTTATACAGGTGTCGATTGTGTCGAACTAGGGTGCGAGCTAATCACCTTTCCCTTGCACACGTTCACCAGGTTGATGGCATTCGCGATTGTGTATTTCTTCATGGTGGCGTCTCTGACGGCCGCGGTGTAGCTTATCTCAAAAACCACCCCCCTTTCGATTGCCTTGAAGAATCAACACTCACAATAGTAAGTCAAAGACCATTATGAGTCTCCTACAGTATTTATCTCTGTATAAAACGTTACTTAGCTATTACTCCAGTTTATTATTATTATTATTATTGTGGGTCATAAATAAATTGCGCAAATAAACTATAGTCAGTGGTAAAGCCACGTTTCAACGAACCCCATTAATTGGTGACCTTTTGAAAAGGAAAGGCTGTTTCTCAGTCGCTGCTATGGAGATAATGTCCACATCATATGTCATGCAGGCAGCCTGTTACAACAAGAGATATGCAGAGTTATACTGCTTGCACAAAAATCCAACATGAAGAGAAAACATTTACAAAGCGAATAATTACAGAATCAAGATCAATTTATTAACAAAAAATTATACTAGCATGTCATCTCATCTAGAGGAGAAGAAACTATTTCGGGCCGACATCAGAGGAGCCAACAAAGCTGCACATGATTCTGTACACTGCATACAGAAAAGTCGACAAGGCTGAAGAAATCAAAGCTACCCATTGGGATTCTCAAGGATGTGAAAAGCAGGCATATCACTGTTGTGGTGGAAATCTTGCAAAAACTATAAAGACAAGTTATTCATTCACCTTCACAAAGTGGAGGTTATCATCTCAGACAGTGTGGACCAAATCTAAAACCAGATTCTAACTGGTTTGAGAACATCATAAAAACACTGAACTTCACTTTTGTCCCAATACTTTTGGTCACCATTGTATAGTTTCAGTAAAGATGAAATGCTCTTACTGTCTCCGCTCCACTAGCCATAATGACGTTCTGAAAAGAACGTCATTACCCATAAGCACATACAGTGGAACCTTCATTCCGGAAGTGGGCTCGTATTCCAAAACACTCGTAAACCAAATGAAATTTTCTCATAAGAAATAATGAAAACTCAAATTATTCGTTCTACAGCCCAAAACAATAAATACATAAAAAATTATTAATAAAATATATACAGTAAAAATAAAACAAATTAACCTGCACTTAATATTTTAAAAAAGTAAAAATAAATCCAAACAGATAAGTGTTTCGCTGCTGTAAAGTGAAAAAACTAAACAAATGAACCAGCACCTTACCTTTGAAAAAAAACGCGACAGAGCTGAGTTTTCTGTGTAAATAAAGCGCGTGTGTGCAGCCGGGGAGATCTGTGTGTGTGTGTCGGTGTCAAATTACGCGCGCACACACACAAAGTACACATGAGTAAAGTGTGTGTGTGTGTCGGTGTGTGGGGAACAGTGTCAAATTACGCGCGCACACTCATAGGAAAGAGAGGGAGATGTTGATTATACCAGTAAGAGATGAGCACTAAGACCCTGGGGAGCAGGGGAGACGATTACCCATAATTCTGCAGCGCAAAAAAAATCAAACAAAAATCATTGGCTCAGTTGTAATCACTTGCAGGTTTCCAGCTTGATGCCCGATTGTATCTGACCTTGTTCAAGGGTAAAACAACTGGGGACCTTCTGGTCAGTAGTCGTACACCTTAACCACCCTAGAACTTAAACTTGACTTAAACTTACATGAAAGAGTTTCTCCGTTTTGGGATACACGGCCAAAATGTCAAAGTTCTTGTACTCATTAGATGGCCTCTAAAAAAAACTCACAAAAAAAAAAGAGTATACGATTAGGCATTATTATTATTATTATTATTATTATTACAAAGATTCATTTTTTATTATGAACGACAGTTTGATATTCCATATAAACTTACATAATGAGAGGCATCTGTAGCCACCACCGTCAGCCGGTTAAGCACTTTAATTGGTCTGGATTTACCCTGTGTGCGTAAAACAGAAACCAGAAATCAGAATACTCACCTTGTTTATTACCATTATAATTAACTATAACAGTGAAATCACCTGTACTATGGGGAGCTTTTCACACAACTCTGAAACAGGTATTGGTGAAGGAATTCGCTGCAGCAGATATCAAAAATAAAAACATGTTTAAATTCTGAAAATTCAACAAGTAGAAACACACTGATCAGTCATTACATCATGACCACCTAGCTAAAATTGAGTCTGTCCGTCCCACCCCACCAGCACAGTGTGTTCTGACACCTTTCTATCACAACCAGCATTAACTGGTCACTTCAGAACTGGAACATCCCACAAGAGCTGAAGATTTGGAGTTCCTCTGACCCAGTCCCATCCACTTCCAGCCGCCATTGCAACAAGATATTGAAAATAGTATAGATCAAGATTAAAACAGGTTAAAACAGGTTGTGATAGAAAGGTGTCAGAACACACAGGTCATTGCTGTTTTGATGGCAAAAGGGGGACCTACTCAATATTAGACAGGTGTTCATTATGTTATTGCTGATCAGTGTAAATTAACAGTTATAATAACCTATATAATACCTGTTTCTTCTGCTGTTGTTCCACTACATAATTTATTGCAACTGTGGAATATCCAACTGAAAGACAACAAAATTAACATTACAGTAAGTGTAAACATCATACAGTGTATGCTGTGTAACATGGCCATGAGCTGAGAAGCCTTAAATAAAATTAAAGTTTGTTCACAAAGAAAGAATGTTTAAAATAAGGTTTGTGGGCATAACTATAACTTGCACCTTTGCACATGTTGTTATTGAACTAATTAAGTGTGAACTTACGGTGGGCTGCTGTCTCTATGATATTTTGCAGTTTTTTCTTGTCGCTGATGGCGATTACGTTTAAATCCATAAATGCAGACATTTTCTTTTTAAACAGCAAGTTCGCTGTATTAATATATACTTTTTAACCAAATCGAAAGTAATCTAAACCTAGTTGCTTAGTCAACGCTATTTGACATGGAGAATCCACCGAGCCTAGGCATGGGCGCCATATAACAACGTGGTTTAATATTCACTCTAGGTTCTCTTGGGGAATGTAGTTCTTCAGCGGCGGATGTTTCGTTAAGACTTCAAGAATGACAACCTTGTATAAACTACAACAGAAGCGCTTCCGTTCCCAGGAGCCTTTTCGGCTCGACGAAAGAATCCGATTGGCAGAATTTAAACAGAAGACCGCGGACGGTGTGAATGCAGAGATGACGTTGTTTATTTGTTAGGTTGTATTTAAATGTGTACGAGTAAATAGCCAGATAGGGCTTTATAATAATCAAGGAAAAATAAATAAAAGATAAAAGTGTATTTAATGTATATCACGTCGGAATAACTGTATGTTGTATTAAACGTAGTTTACGAGAAGGTAAGAGCTGGTATTATGTGTAGCTAACGTTACCGTTAGTG